>JAQZBX010033383.1:0-25421 GCA_029593785.1 Cabassous unicinctus | reverse complement strand
AAGCGAACCCGGGGCCTCTCATATGGTAAACGGGTGCTCTATCCATTGCGCCACACCCGCTTCCTGCCGTGAGGTTGCTGCATCAGCCCACCGCACCGCTCAGGCCGGCATGCCCTCACAAGGAGGCCTCGGGACGCGAACCCGGGCCTCCCATATGGTAAACGGGGGCTCTATCCACTGAGCCACACCCGCTTCCCTGACCATGATTCTTAAACTAAGGAATGTGATCTTGAGCAAATTACTTATCTCCACTGAGCCTGTTTCCCATTTTTGAAACATGGGTTAAAAAAAATAGTACCTACCTCACATTGTTGGAAGAGCAAATTGAAATAATATATGTAAAGTGGAATAATTTCTGGCATGTAATAAATTCTCAATATACATTAATTAATAATATGAGGAATGTGGCATGCTGGAATTTTTGAAACCAAAGGATGACAATCACATATCTTCCTGAATGAATTGTATTTGATGATTCAGTGAAATTAATATTATTTACACATTAAAAAACAAATATTTTATTGTAGGAAAAAATCATCTGCTTGAGTATTTAAGATAAAATAGGTGACTTCAAAGAAATTCATTCACAAGTAGACTTCTTCCACTGGGACACCTCAGTTGAAATATTTAAGAAGCACTGATGTGGGAATTCCCCAACTGAACAGTTTAATAGCACCCTTAAAAAAGACAATAGCTTCTTTAGCCTAACCAAAAAAAATTATTAAAAAGGAAGAATGATAAATCTTGACATATAATTTTTATACATTTTATGGAATATTCTGTTGGAAGAGAATTCTCCCATGGGTGTCTCACATTTCTGCATGTCTTTTAAGCAGAGGCACTGCCAAGCTTTTTTTTGAACTATCTTTTCAAGGATATTTAATATAGCAAACAGCCTTGGGAAAGGGTCTCCCTTCTGAGCAGAGAGCAGGTTTGTTTGCTGTCCAGAAAATAAAGGCCTGTTTCCCTCCAGGGCTAATGTGGAGCAGGTTTGCTTGCAGGCTATTATAAAATATGTGGTTAACTAAGTTTGGTGTTCCTCTGATGTAATACAAGCCACTGCACATACAAACATCTCCTGATCCTCATCATGTTGTCCTGTGGAAATAAGGGCTAGGAGAAACCTGCTTAAAAATACTGATATTCTGACTATTGCTATTGCTGTTTATAATAAACTATCCTTTTTCTCTGACCCATAGTCTCATGTCTTCTGCCATCTTCCACATGTGGCAAGCTAACTTGTTGGCTTGCAAGGAGGATAAAATCTCAGACCCTTCACAGTTCTTGTCCTACATCATAAATAAGTTTAAAATGTAAAAGATGAACAAGAAAAAATATTTGCAACTATAAGAAAGACAATGGAATAATAGCCTAAATTTAAAAAGAGCTTTTGTAAATCAATAAAAAATGAACCTGAAAGATATAAAAATGTTTTAAATATATGAGCATATAATTACCAAAGAAGATATGTGAAAAATAATCAAAGAAAAATAAATTTAACCACTGAAAAATTTTAACTGAGCAAAAAGTTTTAAGCAATAACATTGAATTTAATATAGGTGTTTGGAAAGTGTCACTACGTCTCTTTTACTACCATCTGATGGGACCATAAGTGATCAAAACTGTCTAGAGAGAAATCTGCAAATACATATATATATCACAATTTCTAAAAAGAATGCAATTCCTTTTGATACTATCATCCCATTTTAGAACTATATCCCATGGAACTTTTGGATTAGATAACATATTTCATTATTATTCATAATTTTGTACAACTGTAATCTACATAGATTTCCAATAACATGATTTTTTAAATTATGATATAGTAATAGAATATTATGATGTTGCTATTAAAATAATTTAAATCTGAGTTTACTGACATGAAATGATAGGACATTTATTAAATACTATGAAGTTGAAAAAGAAACATTGTAGAAAAATTTATATAGCAGGTGAAAAATAAAAATTTATATTTTTATGTATAATTTCTCATAAGGAATTAGAAAGCCTATACCAAAAATGTTAACAGTGGTTTTCTCTGAATTATGGAATTTCAAGTAATTTTAATTTGATATTTTTTCTGTTTTTTTAATGCTTTTGTAATTGTTAGTTATGAACTTTTAAAATTCTAAAAGGAAAAAAATAATTTCCCTCATCTCGTTTTTGGTGTCTGCCTTGGCTGCTTGTGATCTCGACCTCTTTAGCAAAGGCTCAAAATCCATCCATTTACCCTTATTTGTAATTTCTCCAAAAGCTGTGGCAGCCGGATTTCCTCTGGGTTCTTGGCTATGTTACATAAAAGGATTTAAGAACATGCCAGTTTAGTTAGTCCAGTAGTTTATTAAAGAAATGAGAGAAGAGAAGAGAAATGGGAGAAAATAACAGATTACAGGTCCCAGGTATACTTGTGGGTTGGTCCAGGCAGAAAGAGGGAAAAAAGGATGATTTTGCCTCTGCACTTCCTTTTTTTTTCCTCTCTCTCTCTTGTGTGTGTGTGTGCGTGCACTTGCTTTTTAAACCATTAATTATTTCTCCCACTTGCTAATGTTCTGGGGAGGGATCCAAGTTGTTTGCTGTTTTGATTGATTACCCCACCTGTCAATTCCCCTGGGGGTGGGAAGGGCAATGATAAAACCCCTTGAGACTATCCAGGGCTTTTTCTTGATCTTGGACAATCAAGAAAATTCTCATGGGTTCTTCCAGCTGCTGCCTGGTGGGGTTCTTTCCCTTGGGGGGTGGGGGGAATTCCAGGTGGAATTCCATGGCCACGTGTTTCATGGCATGTTTTTCTGCCAGGTCCCAGATTCATCTTCTCATTCCCTAAACTACCCTGCTTCACCATGGTCAGTGTAACTAGTCTGAAAAATCTGCAATTCACCTTTTCCCATGTTTTGAAAACTAAAAACACTTTTATCATTTTCCTGTCCTTGGAGTCACAGAGTACAAGTATACATTCTCCTGTGTGTGGCCATCCTTGAAATATGGCAACACCTTACCCATTTCCTTACTTGTTTCCATTTTATGTTTTCTTCACTGGTTTAAACAGACAGTTTCTTCAATTATTCCTAATATGGCTTAATTCCTAGGCTGCTCGCAGTCCCAGTGACCTGATCTCACATTTCCTGGATCTTTGTGGTCAGTGTCTTTTTTAAATTTCAAAAAAAATATTCCTCTATACCCAGCTTGAAAATCACAGAGAACAAAAGGCTATAATTTCCCATTGTTGTAGTCTGCCATGTTGCTATGACAAATATCATACAATGGGTTGGTTTAAACAATGGGAATTTATTGTCTCACAGTTGTGAGGCTAGGAGAAGTACAGTATCAAGGCATCAGGAAGGCACTACTTTCTCCTGAGCTCTGTAACCCTCTGGTGCTAGCTACTGGAGATCCTTCGGGTTCCTTGGTGTATTAGTCAGCCAAAGGGGTGCTGATGCAAAATACCAGAAATCGGTTGGTCTTTATAAAGGGTATTTATTTGGGATAGAAGTTCACAGTTACCAGGCCATAAAGCGTAAGCTTCTTCTCTCACCAAAGTCCATTGCCACGTGTTGGAGCAAGACAGCTGCCGATGTTTCCCAGGGTTCAGGCTTCTTGGGTTCCTCTCTTCCCAGGACTGCGTTTCTCTTCGGGATTAGCTTCTCTGATTCCTCCAAAAGGTCAGCTGTAGACTATGAGGCTTTCTAGGTTTTGCGTCTCTCCACAACGCCAGCTGTAGAGTATCAGGCGAATGGCTTGTCTCTATCCTGGGGCCTTCTCTCCTTCCTCACGACCAAGCTCTCTTACTTCCCGAGGCTCCAGCTCAAGACTCCAACATCAAAACTGCTCCCTCTGTCCTTTGCCTTGTCCTTTTATATTTGATTCCCCCACCCACCAAGGGGTGGGACTCAATGCCCTACTGACATGACCCAGTTAACGCCCTAATCATAACTTAATCATGCCCATATTAACAGACCAGTTTATAAGCATAATCCAGTATCTATTTTTGGAATTCATAATTACATCAAACTGCCAAACTGCTACACTTGGCTTGTATCCCTGCCTTATGTCACATGGAAATGTCCTCTCAATTCTCTTCTGGGTTTTGTTGACTTCTGGCTTCCAGCTCCTTCCCATGGGTTTCTCTCACTATATCTGAATTTCTTCTGCTTATAAAGGACTCCAGTAATTCAGATAAAGACCCAACCTCATTCAGTTGAGCCACATCTAAATTTAAATGAACATCTTCAAGAGATCTTATCAACAATGGGTTCACACCCACAGGAATGTGAATTAAGATTGAGAACATATCTAAATCAGGGTGCATATTTCAATCTACCACATCCATCATTTGTACATTGAATTTCTTTACTGCACCTGTCTTTGCATGCACATTTTAAACAGTCATATCACTCTACTGAAGCATATTGAACTTTTTTTGCTTATTAAAACTTTATTTTCAAAAAATACTGCCAAATCAGGTCTTTGTCATCTTGTATTTTTCTAATTGATTTTATATTTAAGTAGTTGTATTTGTGCAATATAAATTTGCCTATTTGTATTTAAGTAAATAAAGAATTTCACATTTCCCCCTATTTTATTTCATTGTATTAACTTTGATCCTTATTCTGATCAGAACACAATAAGACATCCTCTAAGATGTACAAATCTAGATGGATTTTCTGTGCATATTTCTTATGAACCTATATCTTTATAAAATGCAGTCAAGGAGTTTCTGTTGTAACTCAGAGAGTAAGTAGTTGTGGGGACCCAGGGCCCCTTAAGTCCTCAGCATGTAGCTGCCTGCATGACCTAGACATAAGTTAAGGTTAATAACCCTCTCCAGAGAGGAGAGACTGCATATCTGGTATCATAAACTATAATCTTCCTAAAGCAGTAAATGTCCTTGGTAAATGTCCTTCTTATAAGCATAGTGAAAACATCATCACAACCCAATGTGTATGCTTCACGTGACCCTAGCAAGAACTCTGTTCTCATACCCTATGGAATGCCCTCATTCTGAAACACCTTTTTTTATATCACCCCTCATTTTCTCATCTCTTTGCAGAGCACTAACTTCACTCATTCTTTGACCAGCTGCCATCAAAGAGTCTCTCCTGTTATAAGTCCCAATAAACCTTATGCATGACTAAATGCCAAGTGTGTTCTTTGGTCTTGTGGCTGCACCAACTCATGCCCTTCAGGAGTTGGGTTGTAACAATTGGCGAGCCACAGTCAGGAGACCCAAGGACCACCGGCAGTAGCAGGCTTGAGCTCAGGGAAAGGAGAATCTGTGGGGGAAATCCCGAGTTGGCCTATAACATCCATGTGGGAAGGGATGGCTGCTCTCCAGGATGAGTGGAGACTTCTGAGAGAATGTGGAATGCACAGAAAAACTACGGCAGGTATGCTGGCTGTGCTACAGCAGATAGCAGAGCAGCTGCACTTAAATAAGGAAAAGGAAGACTGCCAGATAGTGGCAGCTACAGTATGGCACTTGTTAGGAGATTGCAGATGGTTACCAAAGCAGAACAAGTGGCAAAGGCCTCTGTGCACCACTTAGAAGGAAAGTTAAGGTTAAGGGATAAGTCCTAGCACAGGCAGAGATGAAAGATTCCTTAACCAATCACCTGTGCCGAGTTGATGACCACTTATATTGCAAAACTGTGTAAACTGGAAGAGTTTAATGAGATGTTATTTTGACAATGCTTTAAGTTTTATTCACATTTTATTTTGAACATAATTTTTATCAAGTTGTTAAAAAGAACTTTCAGTTTTGAATCAATACCTTACTCCTGAACTTCGAATCTAAGTATACTCCTGAAGAGTAATCCAGAATAATGTTAAATGTCTGTCTGTCTAAACTGCTAAATTAGTGAGTGCTTAACTGTAATTATACTGCTCAAGTATTCCTAACTGGTTGCTGGTTACTAATAAAAGTACTTCTAAGAATGAGTATGCATATTACAGCAACACTGATTCTAGAGCAGATCTTAAAAGCAGTAAAAATCAGAGATGTGAAATGATGGAAAGCTTGGGCACAGCCATAACAAAGGAATGAGAATTATGAATCAAATTAGTGAGTTTTATGTTTCTGTTGGTGTGTCTTAACTCTTTTCATGATTGTGTGTTTGTGCAGTGTATATTTTCATACCTCTGGATGGTAATATTAACAAATGAAAATTCTTAAAAGAGCTCTATTCAAGTTGCTAAAAATTAAATGGGTTCTTATATAGGTAAATGAGTACTCCTGAAGCCCAAATTGGAGAAGCCAAACAGGATAAAATATCACATAAAATCTGAATAAAGAAACTATTTAAAGGAAAGAAACTAAAAAAGTTTATCCTGAATTATCCCACAATCTTTCTATAGCCTATCATGTCCCCAAGTTCTCCTAATCTTGACTGAATTCCAGTGACTCATTAAAACCAGTTGAGGAAACTAAGGGTATGGGTTGGGTGTGGAAAGCTGGGGGAGATGTGAATTTAGTTTAGAATTCTGTCTACTAGTCCTGGTAATTAAAATGATAGGGACAGAGGGGATATTACAGAATAAATCTTGTTTTGTATAGTCTGTCCTGTAATTCCCCAATGAAATTTTAACAGCCTTTGAGATGACAGTAATAATCCAATGGCCAAATTTCAGTAAGTAAAGAAAACCTATGGAAAGATTTTTCTAAATTATGATTAAACAAATTAAGCAATTATAATATATTCCAGATCTTGGCAGTCAGTATGCTTTTAAGTTTATTCACAATTTTAGAATTTTATTAAATTTAAAAAAAGGTTTTAGCCTTCTGTGGAAGAAGGAAGAAAAAAGGACATCTTTTGCACAAACTATAATCGTTTCAGTTTTATTTGGCTTGGCTGTAATCTTTCCAGGTTTATAGGATACTAATAAAATAAATTAGCATTATATGTATTAAATCTTTAAGATGATTAAAATTGTAAGTTTTTGGCTAATGAAATTATAATAAACTTCTTCTAAAAAAATGTTTTTGCCTAAATTGAAATAAATAGTGTGGTGTTGTTGTTGTTGTTGTTGTTGTTGTTTTTACAGAACAGAATGAGGGATATGAGACTTAAATGGATATAGAAAAAAGTAAAAGTTTTGTGGAAGTGAATTCATAGTCAATGCTGACTAAGATTTGATAAGTTTATTTAAGGGAATTGTGTTTTGTCCTAAGATAAGATAGCTGGTTTTCATAAAATCAGGGTGGAAATATGTAAGACAAGGTTTGAATAAATATAGAAAGTTGTAGAAGGTATTGTAGAAGGTAGTATTAAGTAAGGGAATGTGCTTTGTAAAGGTGAAATTTGTCTTGAGATGAAGTAACTATATTCTATGTGGTTATAGATATTTATTAGAAGTTTGTAAAAACATTTTCTAATGCTTTTGAACGATTATAATCTAAGTGACTGATTCCAAGAAATCATTATTAAGTAGAAATCTAGGAGTTAATATTAATAACAAAAAGTAACTTAGGTTAATTATAAGAAGTTTGTAAAAACATTGTCTAAACTGAAGTACTTAAATACCAGAAAACCATTATTAAAAGAAATCTAAATTGGTATTGATAACAAAAAGTAACTTCATAACAGAGAAAAGTATCAGAGGCCACCTCAATCTGCATAATTAAGTGGTGGTAGGGGGAAGATAATCTTGATTCCATTGGGAACCTTAGGTTTTCATAAAATAATGGAGAAAGTAGTTTTTCCTATACTGCTAAAATAAAATACCTATTAATTAATGTAATCATGGTAAAGTTATAGAAGTAAAAAGTAAAGTACTAAAAATAGTTAAGTCCATTTAATATGTTATAAACTGCATTGGAAGTATTTAGAAAGTATATAAAAAATAAGCGATAGATTTCAGTATTGTCAAACTCTCTTGTGCATTCAAACCAGGCCTCCAATACCCTGCATGGTGTCTCTCCAATTTTAGTAATTGACTAGGTTGCTCACCACAAACTCTAAAATAATAAAAGGATCTACGACATCTCTGGACATGGTTCCTGAAGTGGGTGGAAACTGTGCTGCTGTTTTGGACTTCTGCAGCAATGGTGCTAGCTCAATATGGCCAGACTTGCAATGGACATTGCCTCCAAACTGGCTCTGTTTTATAGTGTTGAAGGGTACTATGCACCAGGCCAGTGAAACACTGCAGCTTCGCAGCAAGGGCCAATGGTGCTGTAGCATGCTGGCTGTGTGAAGGATATAACAAATGGAGCAATAATTACTGGCATTATGTCCTCCTCCCATGGAGAGATAACATGTATGGTATTGCAAACCTGGAGCTTAGCTCTATTAACTGCAGCTCAAAGAGGAACTTGTGCATTTATTAGTAGTAAGTGCTGTACCTATATACCTGATGAATATAATACAATCTCTTCTATTTGAGATCATATGCAGAAGGATACGCAACATATTAAAAGTCTTTTTAAACTTATGTCAATTTTTAAGTAATAATGAACATGCCTATAAGATAAAAGAATGACTCTCTTAAGTATTGTCTTTGTTTTGCTTGCCATATGCTTATCTTGTTGTTGACTATTTTGTCTTTGTAAGTTTATGTCTAGGACAGTTCCTCTCCTCATAACTCTCATAGCTCTCCTTGGCATAACCACCACTGTGGGAACTGGGGGTGGCAGCATTTAAACTTACAAGATCAAGCCCATCAGCTTTGGGAGGATGTAGCCTCTGGAGGCACCTGGACTTTCTCATTCCCATGGTCCAGCATGTCATGGTTGGCCCTGTTTGGGGGGCCATTTACCACCATTTTCTTTATCTTGAAAATTCTAAGTTTATTTCTTCCAGAATCAAGGCCTTCCAGGACAAGGTATTAGTCATGCAGGGATTTCATCCAGTTCCAACCATGGTGCTGGACTGACCTTCCCTCAACTTCAATAGAATAGCCAGAGAGTTTCACACCTCATCAGGCTGGGTCTTCAGCCCCTAACCAGCAGGAAGCAGCTACAGAAGAATGACCATTGCCTTTCAGCTCCCCCTTAAGAATAACGGTGTGAATGCTCTGGGGGGTGGGGGGACTTGAGGCAGGTAAGTATGGGAAATAGGGAAGGTGGCTGGTCAGAATAAAGCCCACCAAAGACCGGTTTGAAAGTCCCAGACTACTTTGAAATCTGCTAATGGAAATGTTGCTTATATACTGTTAGCCAGCACCATCTGCCCCTTTTTGATCCCCATAAACATCTTTCTTTTCACCTGTAGCACACCAGCCATTATCCTTCTCCAGTGGGCTTCAGCAGAAACCCATGCCCACAATTGAACACAACATTGGGTTTGCACAGACTTACCATCCTCAAGTGCTACTGGCTTTCCTTGGACCAAAACTCGTGCAAATTGGACAGTGTGGAGCACCTTGCTGGCATGACAGAATATGACCCGTTGGCAAGTTTGGAACAAGACTTTCACATTTAAGACTGAAATTCAGCTATCATTTTTTAATAAGACTCATAATTGTATTTTTGTAAGGGAACAGGTGAGTAAACCCAGGCCTTTATTAGGATATGCTGTATATAATGGTTTAGGATGGTTAATGGCTGAGTCTGTCACCATAGATCATATCACTCCTGTCTGCATGAAATGACAAGAGGGAATCTGTGATGTGAGGTGGTTGCCCCTGAGTTGTGTAATTTTACTATCAAGCATAGATATAAAGTACGCTCCCTGGTGGTTCTAGCCACTGACCGTTTTTGTGCCAGGTGGAACTGTAATTGTCACTGAAAGACACATATCAGCTTTAGCTGTTGTCTTTTATATTGTTATTGTGGAATGTGGATGCAATGCTTGTCAACATAGGCTGCTATGTGGGGTGGATATGGGGACCCAGGCCCCCTAAGTCCTCAGCACGTAGCTGCCTGTGTAACCTAGACATAAATTAAAGGTTGACTGTCCCCAGAGTGGAGAGAATGCATAGATGGTATCATAAACTATAATCTTCCTAAAACAGTAAACATCCTTCCTACAAGCATAGTGAAAACATCACCACACCCCATGTGTACCTGTCACATGACCCTAGCAGGAACACTATTCTTATACCCTACGGAATGTCCTTGCTCTTATCACTCCTCATTTTCTCATCTCTTTGCAGAGTGCTGACTTCTTTCATTCTTTGACCAGCCACCATCAAAGAGTCTCTCCTGTTAAGTTCCAATAAAGCTTATTCCTGACTAAATGCCAGGTGTGTTCTTTAGTCTTGCAGCCATACCAACTCATGCCCTTCAGGAATTGGGTTGTAACAGTAATCATCTTCAGAGGGTCCTAAGAGAAGGGCACTGTAGATTTAAAATCAGGAGTAGGTCATTTTAACAAGAGCTTCAAGTCTTTGAGGGTTCACAAACTCAGAGGCAGATAATGTAAGCCAGTTAAGCAGATTGGGGTGGGGAGTAGCTCATGCTGGAGAAAAACCGATCATCCAAAATGGGTGGTGACTTCTGATTGCTGTCATAGAGAAAAGTGGATGATCTTCTGATTTTTTCATGAGAATCCCCAAATCTGGGGTTTTTGTGAAAGCATCCAATTTTCAAATGGCCTCCTCTAATTAAAAAGCAGTTTAATGAACTATGCCTTCCAAATTAAATATATAATCAGCCTGTGGAGAGCCAATTTGTAACCCTGAGTGGATAGAAGATAAGAGGTGTAGCAAACATCGTGTCATCTGACTCACCACTGTACTACAAAGAGGAATGCCAGGACTGTCTCTTTCATGTTTTGCAGTTATTGAAAGCTCACAGAATTCTGGATATTTCACTGAGCATTGATTTTTAAAGTATTTACTGATCTCCTTATATCCACTATAATGTTTGCAACAAAATAATCAACATTAGAAATCTAAGGGTGTGATAGATTGAATTATGTACCCTAGCAAAGGTATACTACTACTCTTAAATCATATTCCTGTGAGTAAATGGGATCTTTGGAAGACATTATTTTTAGTCAAGGGTGGTCAACTAAATTGGGGTGGGTCTTAATTCATATTACTGGAGACCCTCTGAAGATAAGAAGCCAGAAGTCAGAGAAACAAAAGAGAAGCCAGAAACCAGAAGTCAGCGGAAACCAGAAGAGCCTAGGAAAGAAGACATCGTCATATGATAGAAGGCTGAAAATAATACAGGGAACCCCAAGCACTGCCAGCAGCCAGGATGAGAACACTGCACTCTTTATGGAGAAAGCAATGCTTGCTGATATCTTGATTTTGGACTTCTAGCCTCCAAACTGTGAGCCAATAAATCTCTGTTGTTTACACTAATCCATTGTGTGGCATTTGTCATAGCAGCCAGGCAAAGTAAGACAACAGGTGTCTAACCAGAATCCAGAATAATTTCAAGAAAGTAAAATTCAGGATACACACATGATTCCCTCGAAAAGCCTTAATAAAAATCTGTTAGATCAGAATTTATGATGGAAAATGTTTATTCAGTATCTTATAATTGCCATGAGGAAAATTAGATGCACAATATAGAACTTTCATAACTTGGTGATATTTTAGTACTTTCTGGAAGTTTTATCTTTGTTAAATATAACTAGTTATAACACCATTGACACAATATGAACAGTCCATTGACCTATAACATCTGCATGATTCTGTTCCATGTGTGACAGCTGATTCTCATAAGACCTCTGTCATACCACACATAATCCGTGCCAGCTGATTCTAGCAAACGGTAATCACTGCAAACAATTCCTTTTAACTCATCTGAAAGAGGCAAGAATGGATTATTATATATTCAGTTGATCATGTATGGAATTAGCCTTTCAGTAACTCAAAATCGGGAATAATGAGTAAAATTTTCACTTAGTTAAATAGATTTATTACTTTAAAAATGCTTTACAACAATGTGACGATTTATATTCCAATTCCATTGTCCAGGTCATTGTCCTCCATCTATCTCTAGAAACCATACTTTAAGCCAAAGGTTAACATGCAGATTCCTGGGTCCAAAGCCCAAGAGTTTTACTCATCAATCTGCATTTTATTGTGCACCTTAGGGGATAAGGAAGGAGGATATCTGCAAATTTTATTTTGAAAGACATTACCTAATCCCTATCTCTTCCCTAAATTTTACCCATATAATAACTGCAATCACCCTGAATTCTTCAATCTCTTGACTCCTAGTTTACATATTATTCATGTCCCTTCAGAAAACATAAAATAATGGAAAGAGGACTGTACAAAACATAAATTCCATTTCATTCATATACCCAATCCTCTCTATCTCTTATGCAACCCCAGAAATTGACTACAATGGAAACTGGTCAAAATTCTATTTTTCCAGTTTTAAAGCATTTACATCAATATATAAAAATACACAATGAATGTTGCTACTCTCCAGTTCTGGCTTCAGGCACTGCCACTACTTGAGCGTACAATGAGCCTAAGTTTTAATCAGTCTCTGTTGCTAAGGTGGCACATTGTCCAAACCCTCTCCAAAAGATGACTGAAATTTTTTTGTGTGGATATTTTTAGCAGTCTCTAGAAGGGATATGGCCCTATCCCATCAGATTATTTAAGCAAGGCACACTTGATATGTGGGCCTCTTCAGCCTGGGCTTCTCAGGTGCATAGCTATTGCCAGTTGTGGGTTGTGATTAGGCTGTGGATCCAGCTTCTTTGATTGGATGCTTCCAAAGCAACAATGTTATGAGGTGGTGGAAATAAACACCATTAACAGCATATTTTATCTCAGAGTAGATAGGAATTCGGAGTCAGTTATGTGAGTAAGGGTGTGTGAATAAACACTGAGAATTACAAACTTCTCTGACAAATATGTGATACTAAGTAGTTGTATTACCTTAGCAAATACTTTAATTTGGACTTTCCTTCTTCATCTACAAAGTAAAGGAATTAGGTTCAGTACGGGCAAAAGATTCTTCTACCTCTAATGCTCTATGTTTCATTCAAATACAAATTGTCTTCTATTATTATTTAAATATCTCATAACATAACTGTAAACCTCATGATGATAATGTGTCTTATATGTCTTTCCTTTGCCCATAGCATCTGAAAGCACCCTGTTCTTTTCCTTCACAGCATTTGGCAGAGACTGGTTAATAATTTCCCTTCTCCTCAGGGGAACAAAATTAGACTGTATTTTATGTCCTCCCTTACAGTTAAATACATCCATATAACTAAGTTCCGACCAAGAATGCAGACAGAAGTGAGGTCCACCAATTCTAAGCCAGGCTCATAAAACTCTCCCATATAAATCCTCTACCACCACCCCCATATACCAGATAAAAAGAGAAAACTTGAAGGCTAGAAGAGAACTGAGCCACAAGATGAAAGGAACCTGGGTCCTTCAGTTGCTGCTTGTTGAAGAGCTTCCCAAAGAGCTGATCAACAAGGAACAACCATGTTGGGCAGTGAACCTTTTTATATGAGCATTTAGCTTACCTAATATAGAGCACTTATCTCAATTGTAATTATATATCATTTATTCATTTGATTTCTTAATATTTGTTTGCTAACTAGGCTAGAAGCTCCTTAAAGGCTAAAACTATGCTTACCTTTGCTCACCACTAAGTCTCCAGCTCCCAGCAAATTGTCTGGCGTGTAGCAGTTTTTCAGTAAATCTTGTTGAATGTACGAATACAGGAAAACATGCACAAAAACATAAAGTTAATAAACACTTATTGAATCACAGAAGCAAAGAAAAATCCAAAAGTAAATTTTGTTAAATATTAGAAAATGGACTTCATGTTTTATTTTTCCTTTCCTCCTCAGATCCAAAATAATTCAATACTCTTGCAAGTGAGTCTTGGTGTGTTTTATAAGTACTTGAATAAATTTAACCAAATTTTGGCTACTTAACAAATGCCCTATGATATTCTCTGTTCTTGTACCATGTCTTCGTAATTTTGTATTCTCTTACTGAACGTGATTGTGTTGCTTTCGTATCAAACTCTAGCAGTGCTGTGCTAATTTTGCCTAATTTGTTCTGATTTCCAATAACTTTCTCCTAGCCAGACAGTTCCAGATGCTTGTCTATTACAACTTGCATCTTTTATGAGCCCCTGTGTAGATCAGATTAGATCAGTAACCCCAGCATAAAATGCTGAAAGGTAATCTCTTTTTGTCTTCTCTGACTGCAAAGCCAAATCAATGCCAACAGGCTTCTTTACACATTATTGCACTTGCTGTCAGTCGGTGCCAAAATAGACAATCTTAACAGGGTTAGAAGAAGCCGTGTGGTGTTTAAAGTATGTGTGCTGCCAAGACAACAGGGTGTATTGCATCTGTTGCCTGGGATACCCATCTACAATATCCAACAAACAAGACATGTAGCTTAATGTGCAAGAAAAGCCCAGGACATGCATATCAAGCAAAACGGTGAGGCAGAACTACCTTACAAAACAAGCATAGTCCAAGTAGTCACCCAAAGGGATAAAGCCTGAGGTACAAGCTAAATATCAGACATATACATCAAATTTCTACAGAAAGAAGTTAATGAAGATCTATTACTTGTTAATGTTTTCTTTCACACAATGGCAATCTGCCCTAGAGAGCACCTATTCAACAGGAATGCATGCAGCAAAGAAATAGTTTGACCATAGGCAGTAATTTTCCATTGACCTTTATTTATACATATTAGGAATTTTGTTTTTTCCAAAGACTCATTTCTCAAGGAGAACCTGTCTTTTCACATATGGTGGATTAAAGATGAGCACAAATTCTTGGATAGCCTTCTTATGAAGAGGTTGTGTTTATTCCTCTCTCTTTGAATCTGAGCTGGTCTGTGATTATTTTGACCAATGGTGTACAGTGGAAGTGACCCTATTCCAACCTGGACCTAACCTTTGAAAAAACTGGCAGCTTCCACCTTGGTCTCTTAGACCCTGACCCTCTATGTAAGATCAACAACACTGCTGAAGAGATAACATGAAGAGGTCCTAAGGCTATATAGGACCTTAAGAGAGGGACATTATTGAGCCCAGCCTTCCAGCTGTCACCAAAGCACCAGGCTTGTGAGTGAAACTGTCTTGTTCCCTCCCGACTGTTCAAGCCTCCAGTTGAATATCTCCCAAGGACCCCAGATGACATCAGGTGAAGCAGAAGAATCACCCATCCATGCCCTGATGAAATCCCTGACATACAAAATCATTAGATATAATACAATGGTGGTTGTTTAGAAGTACTAAGTTTGGGAATAGTTTGTTTTGCAGCAACTGTTATGCCATGTGTTATACAGATGACTGAGACATATGGACAACAAACACAAGAATTTGGTAGCATGTCTTTTATACGAATTTAAGACCCATACATTGGTGACCAAACAATAAAATGGTCTCATCAGAAGAATGGAAGGAAGAATCTAAGTAGAAGGTTATCTACTGCCTGAGTATGTCTTATCAGAGATTGCCTAACAGAATTGCATTCCCTCCAACACTCAGGCCAATCACCATTCCTTAGCTTCTGCTGACTGGCCTGGGGGGGTTTCTTCCCAAGGCCATAAAATTAAATTAGAATTCACTGCTTAAGCTTAATGACTTCCCACTGTTTATGTGGGTTATCATTTACAACCAACTGGCATTTAATCAAACCACTTTTTTATTTTAGGACCAGAGGCCACAACATTGTGTTTTTTCTCTACTTCCCTATTGAGCCAGGCAGCTTCATACAAGCTGTGAAAGGATATCAAATTGTTTATGAAACATCAGCATGCAGTATTGTTTTCAAACATATTTATGATATCACACCAACTCAAAAAGGATTTAGTTCATTTTGTTGATTGACACATAATTTTACATTTACATATACAATAATGTTAGAGTGTCTGGGAGAAAGAATAGGAATTAAAGGAACCTAGTCAAATTCTGATACAAATTAACCTATGAGACTTGAGTTCTGTCCCCAAATTCTGATTCTGCCCTTAATAGGAACTGTCTAGAGGATACACCATATTGTGTAGCCAAAGAGAACAATGTCTACTTTGAACAATTTGAATCATCCCAGGTCTACACTCTTGCGTCTGTCATTCCCTTGGCCTAGAATTTCCATTCTGACCCCAACTATCCTCATGGCTGAAGAATCAAAGAAACAAAACAAATTTCTTGTTTTAAACTAACCCAGGTGGGTTTCTGTCCTTCATTCGCAACTACTTTTTGAAGCTTTTCCTGTCACATCAAACTATGAATTGTCACCTCTGAATAACTATAGTTACATGTTTATTCCAGTCTTAAAGTGCTTATTTCAAATCAACTAGCAACAAAGTAATTTATGTCTTTCTTGCCTAATAAATTACAAGTTTCTTGCCGCAGGAACGTATTCTTTCAGGTTTCCTAATACCAAGCACAGTACCTTCCTTACATATAGTAGGTTTTACTTAGCAAATAGTGTTGAGTAATGCAGTATCTTTCAAAATATTAAAAGAAACAGAAAACTGTAGAGGATTTTCTTTCCCCTTTGATGAAATGTAATGCAAGGGGAAATGCAAATTTTGAACACACTAGTTGATTGTCATGAAAATCACATAGGCAATCCCTCTCCTGTCATAGTCCCTTGAGGGCACTGTTGCTGGGGAAAAGGGCAAATTTCTGCCGTTGAATAACTGTTTAGTCAATATTAGGTTTGTGGTATCTGTGTCACTGGAGCCTGGCTTAACCAAATTCATCTAATAAGCTGTGTTATGAGAAGGACTCCTAATTAATTTATTGAAAAGAATTCATTGGCTTCAAAATTTCCTAAATGTTCATGAGACAAAACTTTTGAAATTATAAACATCTTTATGGTATTTCAGATGAATGAACAATTTTTTAAAAAACAGGTATAGAAAGTATGAAATTTACATGTTTGGGCTATCTCAGGTCAGGGAAACATACATTTTATTTTATATGTGCTGGTAGCTGTCATGGTCGTGCCACAGCTGTTAGAAATTACAGGTTTTCAATAGCAAGTGTCAACCCTCATTGTGATTATTATTATTTTATCAAACACAATCACAGGGAGTATTTTAGGCTGACAAAATCCTTCTAGGTCTTTGTTTATTCACTGCAACATATTTTCTGCCCTCCACACTGAATAAGTTAAAGTTCTCTTTCTCCTGATTTATAGCCTATTACTAGAGAAAGCAAAGGTTCCCATCTTCAACACAAAGTAAGGTTGGGGCTTGGATGGGGAGAACACTAGTCTTGAAGTGTAAATAAAAGAATGCATAACCCTTACTCAGTGTGCTTTAGGCAACATTCCCAGGTAGGGGATTGCAGTCTGCCTTGCAATGTCAAGTTATAAGAAGTAAGACAACGGGCAAATGCCAGGCTGAATGAATTTAAAACGTAAAATACAAAACTAACAGCTCAAGGAGGTCAAGCCTGCTATCTAAACGGTAAGCATGGCAAAAGCCGCTACCGCTGTCAATTGAATCTTTCACTTCTGATACTGAAAGATTATTGTCATGAAAAGTCCCATGGAACGGAGTGACCTTTTCCTTCTTTAAACTCTCCAGTGAGTGTATGGAAGAAGAGTTCCAGCAAAGGCAAAGAGCTCAGGTATACAGTGCTTAGGAGAAATAAAAGAGGGCAATAACTACTTGCTAAAGAACAACTGCTGCTGGGCAGGGTACTGGGTATGTGGCAGCTGGATCATTTGAGTGGGGCTTTATTCCAGGCTAGATAGGACCCACTGTCAGCAGCAAGCATTTTCAACAGTGTATTACACAGCAATATTACACATACTTTTACTACCTGATTATGTCAAAGGCAAGGTAGCGGGGATGATAGGGAATTCGTTTCTTAGACCTTATTCAGGAAAAAAGTGGTATTCCACAATGCTTATTGAGTAAAACAGAAAAAAAGAAAGCGTTCTAAAGCCTTCAGACTACACTTTACAAAGAAACTTGAAATATTTCTATTAAATAGTGTGAAGTCTCTCAGGAACTGACACTACAGGATAGGAATAACATCATCCCCGAAGGCTGTAGTACAGACACTCATAAAAGGAAGTTGAATGCTATTATCTGACTTGTAAAATCCAAAACTCATGAATTAAAAGACAAGTTACAGTCTTGAAATGACCTTTTGAAATGTGAAGTGCCTTTTCCATAGCAATTAAGTATTTTTTCCCTAGTAGCACTAAATAGAGTTAAAGAATGTTTAAAAAGATTATTTCATTTCTATACCTAAGGGCTCTAGAGAATAAACACTGAATTTGTACTATATGCTGAAATGCCATTACACCTTTGCCAAAACTGAACAATCACTAGCCTCATTATAAAAGTATATTTTAAAAAATCATGTATATCATTCTGTTCAAGCTTACGTTTCCTATCATTGGTTCCTTTCCTTTCTTTAATAAATTACTACTTAATATCATTGCCATACTCAAAATATTTGAGGCACAGTTAATACATGAACCAAACCTGGCCTTATTAGATATCATATACTTGCCCTGAAGTTGAAGAAGAATGGTTCTCAAAGAAATCACACTTTAACTCTACGAATCTTAAGAGAATATGAAAAAGAGTCCAATTAGGTTCACCAGTCTGTCTTTTCAGTGTTAAACTGAAGGACTATTTTATAAGGTTGTACTTGAATATTTAACCCAGTCAAATTTTCTCCTTTTATTTTTCACAGTCCAGCAGTCTCACCATTAATTTCCCCTTCAAATTAACCTGTTGACATTTCTTCAAATGATCCTATTCTAAAATTAGCAATCATTTTCCTTCTTTTTTTTTAATTTAAAAATCTGTTAAAAGGCTTCAAAAAGTGAAGTTCTCACAACATAAAAGTAGATATCAACAACATTCTCTTGGTTTCAGAAAAATATTCTAGCAAATAGGAAATGCATCAAATTTTCTAAAAAGCATTTAGAAAGAAAGGAATGGGGGTCACTGACACCTTCAAAAGTAAAACTGAAATATAAAAACAATTCAAAGAAAAAATTGCAAAAGCTTCAAAGACACTGCAGTCAGAAATGAGGAGCTACTCAATTTATATAAAGAAAGATGCAGCAAATATCCAAAGTGCCTCAAGACACAAAATGGTTATTCTTGGCAGTTTGATGAGATTCAAACGCTATAGAGAGGAATTGCAAAACCGATTTGTTAGAGCAAGGTAAATCTGAAATAAGTGCTCAAATTTGCCCAGAGCACTTGGAACAAAAATCAGATCATTTCCCCTTTTATGGAGTTGGAGGACAGGTACTGTGCATCATTTCTTCAAGCCTCCCTTTATATATATAGTTAATACACAGATATTCCTGCACTAAAGGTGACAAAGCATACATCATAGCTGCCTTCTAATCACCTACGCATAATCCTGTGTACAGAAAAGAGAGCAAAACACCATCAGCTATGAGATAAGGAAAGGAATCCCATTCAGACAATATAAGACAACATCATACACTAAAATAAGGGTGCTCTTTTTCCCCCCAATGATATTATTTCTCTGCTGAAAAGTGTTTGAGAGAGGAAAATATTTTTGAAGAAATCAAAAAGTTTGGATTGTACTGGATATTAAATGACATTTTAGAAGTATTGTTAATTTTCCTAGGGGTGATAATACTATATTTATGTATGAGAATTCCCTTATACTTAGGAAAGGCATTCTGAATTATTCAGTGATAAATTCTAGAAAAAAAAATAGAAAGCGAGAAAGAAAATAGTCATAAAAATGTAGTAAAATGTTAACAATTGCTGACGCTAAAGAAAGGGTATCCTCTAACTTTTCTGAAGGTTTGACAATTTTCAAAATAAAATTATAAAAAAATAACAGTATTGCATTAATAGAAATAACCACAGTACCAGAGTTTGTGGATCTGAATTCTTATGATAATAATTTTAATTATAAATTAATAAATTAGTTCCTGATTATTTCTTTTAAAAGAGTATGAGTCAAACTCAGTATAAAGCATGATTTCTGGCATATGCCTTTCAATCGACCACTTTAGTCTTTTGGTGGTATGTGTGGGGAGAGCTGAATGGGAAATGTGATGAATCCAGAGGGATAGAGGTGCTGAGGGGCTCAGGGACTCTGGAGAAGAGTGTTGAATTGTGGATTGGAGGATGAGTAACTAAACTTTTAGGCATACTCTAAATGAGTAATGGAATACATACATATGTTGCAAGTCAGAATAGGGCATAAAGGAACCAAGTCGGAAAGAACTGCACCAGACCTCTAAAATATTTTTTGTTTCTTTAGCATTCTTATATGTATGGGTCATTTATATATACTAATTGCACATGTCTGTGGAACAATTCTCTATATTATAAGTTTAGCCCCACCAAACTTTCAGAAACACTAGCTTCAAACATCAGTAAAAAGTCTATAACCGCTCTATTAAAATGACAGAGTTGCCCTACACTGTGCACCAAGGCCCCCTTGCTGGGTCTGATGTAAATGGAAACACAGAGCCTCAGACAGACACAGGAAAATGAAGCCACCATGTTTGATCCTGCCATGTAAGAGCGAGGAATAAAGGATCGCTTAAGAACGAAGCCTTGAGAGACTGGGTCCATGGAGCATCTCAAGAGGAGATGGTGAGCTCTGAGGGGAGGGCTGAAACCTCAGCAGAGATCAGTGGTCATCTTGCTTCACCACAGGGTCAACAGTAGCTGACTTTGTTGAGAAAGAATCTCTGATGATACCTCGGTTTGGACTTTTCACGGCCATGGAACTGTAAGCTTTAACCCCAAATAAATAGCCTTTAAAAAAGCCAACACATTTCTGGTGTTTTGCATTGGCACCCCTTTGGAAAACTAAAACACCACCTAAAGGGAAAGAGGTGAAATGAATCATTGTGTCCTCTGTGCCTTCCTTTACTTTTTTGTTTTTGTATATTGTCCAGGCTATTTTCACACATGTGCTCTTTCAGGTGAAATTTAGAGTCATGTGGGATTTTCTTTTAAAACTTTTGAGATTTTAAATGGGATGTTCTTAAATGTGTAGATTAATTCGGAGATAAATTATTTGGAATACTGAGGCTTTTTCATCAAGGAATATTTTCTTTTGGGCCCACTGAATAAAGTTCTACAATAATTTTTATGCAGGTCCTGGACATTTTTGGTTAAGTTTAGTCTTAAATGCCATGGTAGTTTTTGATGATGTTGTTATTAATGGAATCATTTTTTCAATTATATTTCCTAATTGATTATTATTCTTGTATAATATATTGATAGACATTAAACTCAGTTTATTAGCCAGCCAAAGGGGTGCTGATGCAAAATGCCAGAAATTGGTTGGTTTTCATAAAGGGTATTTATTTGTGGTAGAAGCCCACAGTTACCAGGCCATAAAGCATAAGTTACTTCCTTCACCAAAGTCTGTTGCCACGTGTTGGAGCAAAACAGCTGCCAACGTTTGCCAGGGTTCAGACTTCTTGGGTTCCTCTCTTCCCTGGGCTCCATTTCTCTCTGGGCTCAGCTCCTCTGTTTCCTCCACAGGGTCAGCTGTAGACTATGAGGCTCTCTAGGCTTTGCCTCTCTCCACAAAGCCAGCTGTAGACTATTAGGTGAACAGCTCGTCTCTTTTCTAGGGGCTTTCTCTCTTTCCTCACGACCCAGCTCCTCTGTGTGCTTACTTCCCCAGGCTCCAGCATTAAAACTCAGCATCAGAACTCCAACTCAAAACTCCAACTAACTCTGGCCTTTGCCATGTCTTTTATCTTTGATACCCCACCCACCAAAGGGTGGGGCTCAACACCCTACTGACGTGGCCCAATCAAAGCCCTAATCATAAATCATGCCCAGATGAACAGATCAGTTTACAAGCATAATCCAATATCTATTTTTGGAATTCATAACTATATCAAACTGCCAAACTGCTACACTCAGCAAGAGGAAAAGAAAATTTCAGTGATATCTGCTAGTTTGTTTTTTCTGCCATAGGAACAGAAAACAATATGTGTTATTCCTCAACCTTGGAGAGTTATATCTTACAAAAATATATTAAACAAAAAATACATACCAAATGTAAAACAATGTGAATTTATTTCAAGTGTTGAGGTAATATTTGTGTGTTACTAAGTAAACAGTGTGATTACTGTGTAAAAAAAAAATCCAGGAAAACAGGTTAACTTTAGGTTCTGTGAAAAAAATACTAGGACCACATTTTCTTACAACTGACCTTGATTTCCCTCATCATACTGCATTATTTCTTTTGTTTGTCTAACCAAATGTTGTCAAAAGTCCTGTATTCATCCATTCGGATCCCACAACCTGACCTTTTTTATACAATGAGCGTCTATTGGAATTGACTCTTAACTCTGGAAGGTTTTACATTTTCAATATCGTTGGCTAATTTTACAAGCTAATCCCAGGTTTGCTGTAGTTCTATGCCCTCTCCAGTGAAGTTTTCTAAGAGTGAAAATAAAGCCGCACCCCTAGGGTTGTCGCTTCTTTAAAGATGATTTCGATATATAGCCAGAGTTGAGGAGAACTCTCTGCTTTAAATCTTCAGAGAAATTATAAATGCTTCCTTACTTATAATAATATTCATTATTTAGTAATATAATAGTCAACATTTACTGAGTAGCTGCTAAGAGCCAGGCATTGTGTTGTACTTTACATATTTTATATTTAACTTGTATAATTGTATAATTAATTCCCCCAAATTAATATTATTACATGCTTTCATTTTATGGAATTTCCCCAAGAAATTTAGGGGGAAATCATCCCATCCCAAAACTATAGAACCCTTTTATAAGTAATATTCTTGACCCTTACTTAATCAAATAGTCTAAAATGGAATATAAAAACTCCTTATCTAAATATTAGATATAATTCTCTGGACATTTGGACAGATTGACTGAACTGATCCTCAAGCCACTAATAAAGACTATTTCTGAACTCAGAAGTCAAAGGAATCCATGCCAATTATTTTCTCTAAATTAACAATATCTCCAAATGTTATTCTGGGGAGCACTATAATTGTGAAATTTTAAAGGTGAAAACCAGACTTCTTGGCCAAATTTGAGAAATGAGAAGTTAAACAAAATCAAATAGGTTTCTTGATTACAAGATTTCTTACTCTCTAATATGACAATATGTTTTATGAGTGTCTAAGAGATATATACATACAGTATTTCTAAAATGTATTTAAACATCTAACTCTTATTCAGGAAGAATCTCTGAAACCAGAGTTCTGAGAGACACCAGTTAGGAAGTGCTGCAATGAGAAACAAAAATGACAAGAAGAAGGACCTACACCTGGACAGCAATTTAACTTTACAAAGGCTTCACTATCAGTGGAAGCTTAAGTTCAAAGTTTCATTGTTACTGATTGTCTTCACTTGTTTTCTCTCAAAAAAGTAGAGCCTAAGACTAGGGCTTCCATACAAATAGTTCATTCTGGGATGTGTTCCAAGACAACCAGAGTGGGGGGAATTGACCAAGTGAAAGAGAAAAAGAGGGAAGTCAATCCCAAGATATTATTTAACTGGTTACTGCTAATGAGGAATTGGGGTTTAATTCCACTGAAGACCTTACCAGAAACTGTGTAGATAATACTTCATAATTACCTGTCCAAGACACAGAAAAAGGAAATATTTATTTATTGACTAGCATCCCCCATAGGCCAAGGATTCACCAGGTGATCTTTGCTTCCTTATACTTCCAAAGTGTGCATGCACCAGAATGGCTGAACAGGCTCCAATAGGTGCACTACCCAGCAGCAGAGGAGCTTCAAGGCAGAAGAAAGCAAGACACATAGGCTGCAGCTTAGGTGAGGTGCCATCAGGCTATATCTGTAAGAAAACGTTGGACGCGGCAATAGAGCAAAAAGGTGGACCAAGACATTGTGAGTTGGGAATAATAGACAGACACAGTAAAGTCTTTGCACTATTTGTTACTACTGAAAAATGACTTTAAGTCACAGAAACTTCAAGGTGGTAGTTGGTGGCAGTTTCTACAAAAAACTCAAGACAGGAAGATTAATGGAATAAGCTACAGTCCCACTGCAATTAGTCCTGAGAACTTAACTGATTTTCATCACCTCCATTTTAGATTTGCTTCAATGGTTAATGCTGCCACAAGCAGCAAGCTCTAGGTTGTTTGTGGTGACTCAAGCTTTAATCTCCAAAGGGATTGGAGTCCATGGCTGATTTGCACTTATTAGCTATAGTTGCTGCAATTGTCCATTTATGGTAATCATTGTCCATATAAGTACTAAAAGACACCTTACCAAATCTCCTGGGTTCCAGATACACTCTTTTCTCTCCCATTGTGTAGCAGTAGCTCAAGCTCATCATGGTAATCAGGGTCAATTATGCCTGCCAACAGCCAATATGGTAACCTTTTTTGCCAGCTTGTCACTATTATTGTGAGACTTCAGGTTTATTGTAATCCTTACTGTGTCTTCTAGAGGTGCCTTCTCTCCCCACTGAGAACCAGGATTTCTATATGAGAGTGGCCTAAAGTTTCAGGATAAGAAGCCAAATTACCTAATGGTGTAATTGGACATGAAAAGAGCCAACTGTACTTATTTTATTTGGTTCCTGGAACAAAATAGTTACTGGAAACACAGCACCATCTATCATCTACCAGTCAATATATGCACAGTATCCTGTAGGTCTGTGACCCAAATTGCAGGGTGTTAACCCCAAACTGGTGCCTTAGCTGACAATTATGTCACTATCTTGGACTGATTGCTTCTGATAGTGCTAGAAGAAAAGGCAAACTCATATCTTGAACAGGTGTCAATTCTAGTAAAAGCAAATTACTGCCCCCCTCCCCACAATGATACAAAAGTCCTAATGTAATCAACCCAGCCTGCTTAAGGAACTGTGCCATATTGAGGACTCAGTGCTAGTCTCTGTGATTGGCATGATTGGTCATAAGCAGTGGCAGTAGATTGATCAGCCATGGTCAGAAAGAGTCCATATTGTTGGTATCATTCATAATCTCATCCCTGCCACAATGACCACTTTCTTCATGGAATTGATGCACAGATCCAAGGAGAAAGTGACCAAAGTGAGATGTCTAATATCCATAGGAAAAGCCATTCTATCCATGTGGGTATTAAATACCTCCACTGTAATCTGTGCTCATGAGAGTGACAGAGTTGGACTCAAATAAGTCCTCCCTGCACATGGTCCATCAGTCCCTTCTATTCAAACCTATATGTGATGCTGGAGTTGTTAGGTGTACTTCCAGAGACTGAAGTCTCTGGTCTACCTATGTGCCAGCTGTTCCTGGAATCTCGGTGGAGCTACAACTCCTACCCTACAGCTCAATGGACTCATCCAAGTGGCCTGGTGAGGAGACGACGATGGGCAACAGCCATCCCAGGAAACGGAGCTGCAGGCAGGATAAACCCATCCACAGTATATACAGGATATAAGCCCTCTCTCACTTGGAGGTGGAGTGGACATCACCATCCCAGTCCCCTCAGGATTGGGGGAGGAGCTGTGGACTAGAGTGGACTTGGTGGTGTTCTGTTGTAGACATATTATGATTCAAGCAATGGAAGAAATTGTAACAGTGAGGTGGAGCTG
>JAQZBX010033382.1:0-25397 GCA_029593785.1 Cabassous unicinctus | reverse complement strand
GGTACCATAAGAAGTACTTTCTCACCCAGATTCTGTTGCCACATGTTGATGCAAGATGGCAGGTGATGTGTATGAGGGTTTAGTCTTCCTCCTCTTCCCAATGCTCTGTGGTCCCAGCTTCTTCCAATCTCAGCTGCAGCCTGGCATAAGCCTTGTTCTTTCTCCTGGGGCTTGTTTCTCTCTGAGATCATCTGCTGTGCTCTCTCCACAAGGCCAGCTGTAAACTGTCATGCAAACATCTGGTCTCTCTTCCGGGGGCCTCTGCCATGTCTAATGGAGTCTTCTCACATATCTGCTTCTCTGTGTGCTTACTACCTGGGATCCAGGATCAAAACTCCAACTAACTCCTCTGCTTTGTCATTTTCTCTGTGATTCCCCACTCACCAAAGGGGCAGGGACTAAACATCCTACTGACATGGTCCAATCAAAGCCTTAATCATAATTTAATCAAGTAAGAGTGAAACTTCTGAATCCAATACAATCCCATATGCCCAGAGGAAAAGACCAGTTTGCAAATATAATCCAGTATCTATTTTTGGAATTCATAAGCAATACCAAACTGCTACAGCTGCCATCTTGCTTTGCCAAATGGCAAGTGTCCAGGATCACCAGAAGCTGACCATTGGTGAGAAAATATCTCTGATGCTGCCTTGTTTGGACATTTTCACAGGCTCAGAACTGTAAGTGTTTACCCTAGAAAATTCATTTTGTAAAAGCCTAGCCAGGGAGTGGATGCAGCTCAAGTTTTTGAGTGCTTGCTTCCCATGTATGAGGTCCCAGGTTTTATTCCTGGTTCCTCCTAAAAAACAAACAAAAACAAACAAATAAATGAGAAAAAAAACTACTCTCATTGGGGAACAGATGTAGCTCAGTTGTTGACTTACCTGCTTCCCATGTGCAAGGTCTTGGGTTCAATCCCTGGTACCTCCTAAAAAAAAATAAATCCAACATATTTCTGGTATTTTTGCATTGGATCCTTTAGCAAATTAAAACAGAAATTGACAGAAAATGGGAGAGAGAATTCTGTAGGTGAAGTAGTCAGAAAAAGGCCTTTCCTAAAGGTGATATTTAAGTTGAGATCTAAATGACGAAAAGTGCCGTTACATGTGAAAAGACCCAATTGTGGAACAAGTGTCTATATGATGTGTCATGATAACATGGGTAGTATTAGTAGTTTTCCCAATTAGTCAGTGGCAGCAAGACCCTGGTGTCATCAGCAATGGTAGCTCCTTAATAGGTCAGGCCTGCACAGGTGTCTGTCTTCATGTTGTTTCTGGTGGATCTACAATGCTTCTGTTAACTCCACTCTTTCCAAAGATTCTTTAAGCTATTTAAGTTTATATAATAAATCTCTTCTTATAAAACTTGCCAGTCACAATTTTCAGCTTCAGATACTAGGACATTGAAAAATATACCAAACTCAACTAAAATTCTCCATTTCAGTTGTCACAAATATTGGAATGTCATAAATATAGATGTAGTCCAGTTAACAAGAATACTTCCAAAAATTGCAATTACTCTTAAAAAAAACACTCTCCACTAGAAACTGTTTAAAAATGTAGGCTATGATCCAAATGTTATTGATTCAAATTCTACCTTTAGGGTGGGTAGGTGGGGGGTGATGAAGGAATTATTGCTTAATGAGTACAGAGCTTCGTTTCAGGATGTTGAAAATTTTTGGTGATGGATGGTGGTGATGGCAGTCCAATATATTAATATAATTACTGCCACAAAATTGTATGCTTGGAAGTGGTTAACAGGGGAAATTTTTCTTGTGTGTTTGTGTGTGTGTGTGTGTGTGTGTCCACAATAAAAATTAAAGTTAACAAAACAAAAATCCAACCTGGGCATTCAGTAGTTCTGTGACCTCAAGTAAGTTATTTTAATTATCCAAACTTTAGTTAATGTTATGTAAAGCAGGAATAATACATGTATTTCATAAATTTCTTAAAGGTTTAAGAAGGGCAATGCCTTCAAAATATCTCAATAATGTAGCACAAAAATACTATCTTTTCTCCACAATTATTATTATGCCATAGCTATCTTATTTGCCATAAAGAAATAATTAAATTTGTGGTTGCTGTTAATTTTATTTTGGTTTAGAAATCATTCAGCTTTTAAGGTGAAATATTCAGAGTGCTAATTTCATCCATTGTCCATTAATTTTCTTGGATTTTCTCTGAAAAATATGTGAGTTCCTCATGGCCTTTTAATATAATATATACATACAATTGAATAATAAATACAATCCTAGATTTTTAGAAGTCAGACAGTAAAGAAACACTGATGAAGATTTGAGGGATGCAACAAAAACAATGATATTTACTAAAAACATACTGAGTAGCATGCACAACCTCATCTAATGTGTAACATAACTCTATGAAATAGGATATACCATTTAATTGTACATATGAACCAAGATTAAAATAAACCTCAAGTCATTTGAAATGCTTGTGGCTTTCATAATATTTTTATTTGTTTTATTTTATTTTATTTTTTTAAAGAAGTTGTATTTATTTATTTGTTAAATGTACATTTTTTATTTTTTTAAGATACTTAGCTTATATAATGTGAGACAAAATAATATAGGGATACCCATATACCCCACTCCCCACACCTCCCACACCCTCCCAAATAAACAACACCCTTCATTAGTGTGGCACATTAATTACAATTGATAAATGCATCCTGGGGCATTGCCACTGAGCATGGACCATAGTTCACATTGTAGTTTACACTCTCCCACACAATTCTGCAGGTTATGGGAAGATATATAATGGCCTATATCTGTCATTGCAATGTCATTCAGGACGATTCCCAAGTCCCAAAAAAGCCCCCATATTTCACCTCTTTTTCCCTCTCCCTAACCCTAGATCCTCCAGTGGCTACTATCTCCACATCGATGTTGTAATTTCTCCCATTGCTAGAATCACAATAAGTCTATAGTAGAATACAAGTAAGTCCACTCTAGTCCATAGTTCATTCCCCACTCCTGAGAATTCTGGGATGGTGATGTCAACTCCACCTCTAATTGAGAGGTGTTTTGGGTCCCATAGAGCCAATGGATGGAACTCTCTTGCTTGCAGTTGTAGGCTTTCTTGTTTCTTTGGTATGGTGGTTGTCAATCCTCACCTCCTGGTTAGTCATCCTAGTTGATTCCAATGAACTGTATAGTAAGTGTTGGAACTCCACTGAAGCTCAGGGCACAGCTGGCAAATGGACACCCCAAAGATTAAAGTCTCTTGCATGTATACCTAACAGCTTCAGCACTAACTATAGGTTCAAACAAAAGGAACAGAAGAGACATGTGTAGAGAAGACACAGCTGAGTCCAGCTCTGTCACACTCAGGAGCACAATCTCTGAAGTAGGGCCCACTGGCAAGGCACCAAACTCTGGAGATATCCACCATGACCTGGGGGTCTCCAGAGCCTTGAGCAGTCCCACATTTTGTGGTAGTGTCCACTTTGGCCGTCTATGAGATCGTGCTGAGACGTGCATAAGCGTTACTTCTCTGTTGACCCCCAGAAACATTTTGAAGTCTCTTAGCCATATAAAATCATTTCTCTTTACCTTTTCCCCTTTTATTCAAGATCTTTTTCCAGTTGTATCATCAGCAGGTGCTTGGTAGTAATCCCTTTGTGCCAGGGAGGCTCATCCCTGGGAGTCAAGACCTTCACTGTGGGGGAGGTAATGCATCCACATGCTGAGTTTGCCTGAGAGAGAAGCCACATTCAAGCAACAAGGAGGCTCTCAGGAAGTAACTCTTATGTACCATACAACACTAGTCCAAGTTAAAATTACAAAAGGAAAAGGCTCATAAGCATAGTTGTCAATATCAAGGGTCCATAAATGGACCATTCTTCTTCACTAGTCATTGCCCCTCTACTTGGGGGATTTTTGCTGTTCCATAAGAGGATGTGGCAGAGCTCCCCAAGATAGGGATGCTACAATCCTTTGTCTGTTGTGTGAAACTTTACCCACTGTGGCAATTCCAACTGAACATATGAATATATTTATATGTCTTACATGTATGCCCAGGTGAACTTCCTCCCATGTATCCCCCATTGGGGATACATGACACCCAAGTGCATTGATCTTTTGATCATCCCATGCCATAGTTGTAACCCTTCTGTTATCCAAAACTTCAAAAAATGAAGCCAAGAATATTGCCAAATTTGATTAATAGGAAAATGAAATATTAATCATAGGTTTCAACATTAGAATAAAATACATAACAATTTAGAAAAACTAAAATTAAGTTAAAAAAATGGGGTTTTAGGAAAATTAAAATAAAGTTGAAGATCTAACTGCACACCTGGAAGAAATAGAGACAGAATAGTAAACTAATCTCAAACCAAGCCAAAGGAAAGAAATAGTAAAGATCAGAACAGAAATCAATGAAAAAAAAAAAAACAATTGAAAGAATCAACAAAACCAAAAGTTGGTTCTTTGAGAAGATCAAAAAAAATGACAATCCCTTAGTTAGACTGAATAAGAAAAAGAGAGAAGACACAAATAAATAAAATCAGAAATGAGAGGGGGCATTACAATTGACCCATAGAAATAAGAGCGAATTAGAGAATACTATGAAAAACTGTATGCCAAAAAGTAGAAAATATAGATGAGATGGACAAATTCCTGGAAACACATGAACCCCCTGTAATGATTTTAGAAGAAATAGAAGAGCTCAACAAACCAATCCACAAGGGAAGAGATTGAAATATTCACCAAAACCTCCCAAAGATGAAAATCCTGGGACCAAATGGCTTCACAGCAAATTCTACCAATCATTCAAAGATGAACTAATACTGGTCTTGCTCAAGCTCTTCCAAAAAAATTGAACACGAAAGAATGCTACTGAACTCATTCTATGAGGCCAACATCACCCTAATACCAAAACCAGATAAAAATACTACAAAAAAAGAAAGAAAGAAAGAAAGAAAGAAAGAAAGAAAGAAAGAAAGAAAGAAAATTACCGACTTCTAATGAACATAGATGCAAAAATCATCAACAAAATGCTTGCAAACAGAATCCAAAAACACTTTAAAAGAATTATACACACCATGATTAAGTGGGGTTTATCCCAGGTATGCTAAAGTGGTTCAACACAAGAACATCAATTAGCGTAATAAAGCACATTGATAAATTGAAAAAGAAGAAACACATGATTCTCTCAAGTGATGGAGAAAAAGCATTTGACAGAATACAGCACACTTTTTTGATAAAAACACTTCAAAAGACAGGAATAGAAGGAAGCTTTCTCAATATGGTAAAGTGCATAAATGAAAAACCTACAGCTAACATTGTACTCAATGGTGAAAGACTGAAAGCTTTCCCACTGAGGTCAGAAACAAGACAAGGATGCCCACTATTACCATTATTATTCAATATTGTGCTAGGAATTCTAGCTGGAGGAATTAACCTAGACAAAGAAATAAAAGGCACCCAAAGAGGAAAGGAAGAAGTAAAACTTTCACTATTCACTGGTGACTTGTTCCTATAACTAAAATCCTGAAAAAGCCACAAAAAAAAGCAACTAGAATTAATAAACAAGTTCAGGAAATTGGCATGATACAAGGTTAATATGCAAAAATCAATAACATTTCTATATACTACTGATGTTGCAATCTGAGGAAGAAACCAGAAGAAGAATTCCATTTGTAATAGCAACTAAAACAATCAAATATTTAGGAGTAAACTTAAGGGCATAAAGGACCTGTATTCAGAAAACAACAATACATTGCTAAATGAAAATGAAAAACACTTAAATAAATGGAAGGATATTCCATGTTCATGGATTGGAAGACTAAATATCATTAAGATGTCAATTCTACCAAAACTTATTTACAGATTCAATGCCTTCCCAATAAAAATCCCAACAGTGATTTTTGCAGAAATCAAAAAGCTAATTATCAATTTTACTTTAAAGGGTAAGGGACCCTGAATGGCAGAAATGTCTTTAAAAAGAAGAATGAAGTTGGAGGACTCTCACTTCCTGACTATAGAGCATATTACTTAGGTACAGTGGTAAAAACAGCATGGCACTGGCATAAGGAATGATAGATTGACCAATGAAACTGAATCAAGAAATAAGAAATTGACCCTTATATCTACCATCAAGCAATTTTTGACTAGGCTGTTAAGCCCACCCAGCTGGTCCAGAACAGTCTATTCAAGAAATGGTGCTGGGAGCACTGGATAGCCATTACAAAAGAAATAAAGAGGAACAGTATCTCACAACTTATAAAAAACTACCTCAAAATGCATCAAGGACTTAAATATAAAAACAGCCAATATAAAACTTCTAGAAGAAAATGTAGGAAAACATCTTCAAGATCTTGTGGTAGGCAGTAGTTTCTTAAACGTTACCCACAATGCAAGAGCAACAAAAGCAAAATTAGATAAATTCAACACATTCGCACCTCAAAGGACTTTGTCAAAAGGGGTTAAAGGCAGCAGACTCAATGGGAGAAAATATTTGGCAATCACATATTTGATAATGGAGTTTAATATCCTGATATATAAGGAGATCATACAACTCAACAGTAAAAAAGACAAAGTGTCTGATTAAGAAATGGGCCAAAGACTTGAAAAGACAACTGTCCAAAGAAAAAATGGCAAAGAAACACATGAAAAAATGCTCAACTTTACTAGCAATAAGGGAAATGCAAATCAAAAGTACAATGACATATCATTTCATACCTCTTAGACAGGCTGCTATTAAAAAGTCGGAAAACTGTGAATGTCAGAGAGGATGTGGAGAGATAGGAACACTTATTCACTGTTGGTGGGAATGTAAAATGGTACAGCCACTGTGGAGGACTGTTTGGCAGTTCCTAACAAATTTGTATATAGTCTTTCCATGGGACCTGGCAATAACATTGCTAGGTTTATACTCAGAGGAACTGAGAGCAGTGACAGTAATAGATATCTGCATACAGATGTTCATAGCAGTGTTATTCATGATAGCCAAATTTGAAACAACCTAGGTGTCCATCAACTGAAGAATGGATAAACAAATTGTGGATTATACACATGATGGACTATTATGCAGTGGTAAGAAAAAATGAAGTCGTGTAACATATGATAACATGGATGAAGCTGGAGGACATTATGTTTAGTGAAGCAAGCCAGACACAAAAGGACAAACACTGTATGACTGCCCTATTATGAATGAAATATATTATGTGAAATATAAATATATTGTGTGGAATATGAATATGGATAGAATTGCATATGTGACCATTTTTCCTTGAAGCTGAACAAATATAATTTAGTACTACACAATGTTAATATCTGACAAACAAACAAACAAACAAACATTGTACTAAGTAAAGGAGACCATATACAGAGTACTACATATTGTATGATTCCATTTATATAAAATGTAAATATAAATCAATCCATAAAGTTGAAAGATTAGTTGTTTTGTAGATCTGAGGAAGGAATGCTAAGGTGTTTGGAGTCTTTCTTTGTGAAGTAATGAAATTGCTCTAGAATTTTTAGATGATGAATATATAACATTGTGATTATACTAAAAGCCATTGATTATACACTTTGGATAGAATAGCAAGAAACAGCAGCTATGTTCAATGGGGGAAGCATAGAGAGATTGAGAGGTGAGGAATTTTCTTGTTTGTTTCTTTGTCTGTTTTTTTTGTTTATTATTATTATTGAAATAATGAAAATGATCTAATAATGATTGAAGTGATGAATGCACAACTATGTGGTTATAGCAAATACCATTGATTTTACACTATGGTAAATTTTATGCTTTAATAATATGTATCAATGAAATTTACTTTAAAAAATGAAACTCATGCAATATAGAATCCATAAATTTTAAAAGAATAAACAAACTGACAAATAAATTTTATCTAGATAAAAAAGAAGTGATAGAGAGATTGGCTCTAGATTTCTTGTGATGTTTTTGTATGAATGTAACACTGGCTTAATAGAATGAGTAAGGAAATATTTCTGCCACTTCAATTTTTAGGATGAGTTTAGGAAGTGTTGGTGTTAATTTTTCTTTAAATATTTTTGGAAATCACTAGTGAACCCATCAGTTATTGAAAGTTTCACTAATGAATCCTGACTGATGCGTTTTGTTCCAGTTTGCTAAGCTGCTCAAAGCAGACACCATGATATGTGTTGGCTTTACAATGGAAATTTATTAGCTTACAAGCTTACAGTTCTGAGACCATAAAAACATGAAAATCAAGGCATCATCCAGATACTATCTTCTTCCTGAAAACCATCTGCCAGTGATTCTGGACTCCTTTGTCATGTGGCAAGGCACACGATGTCCTCTACTTGCCTCTCCCTTCTCTTTGGGGTTTCCTTGTATACAGATATTTGCTTGTGTGGTTTTCTCCCTTCCTCTAAACTTCAGTCTTTATTAAGGACTCCAGTGAGAGGATTAAGACCCACCCTGAATGAGTTGGGTCACATCTTATCTTAAGATCCTACACACCAAAAGATCCTACTTATAATGGATTCACACCTACAAGAAGGGATTAACTTTAAGAAAACACTTTTCTGTGGTACAAACAGTTCAAATCACCACACTCTTCCAACCTCAATTTGTGGCAGATTTGTGCTGATAGATCTTCTAGATAGTGGAAGAAACTTACTCTGTCCAAGTCAGAGCATCATTGGATGTTGCCCTGGTCCCTGTCTCCTCACATGAATGAGATACCTTCTGGTATTATCAATCACATAACTTTTCCTTAAATTCAGGCAAAGTATATTAGTTACATAAGGGATATTGTATCCTATATAAGTGTTCAAGGCATCAGAGTTTCAGATAATGGAGGTAGGGTATTTGTGTGTATGGAGTCAACAGAACTAAGGTTAAATTCCATCTTAAAATATTATGAAAACAAATGATCCTCCCTGCCCTAGTTGTAACTCTTCCGTGATCAAAAGATTCTTTAAAAATAAAGCCAATAAAATAGCCAAATACAATTAATAGGAAAATGAAATAATAGTGGTAGGTTTAAATATAAAGAATAAAATACATACAAATTTAAAGAATGTGAAAAATAAGATAAAATTTAAAGACAGGGAAATTAAAAAATAATGAAAAATATTTATAAAATTTTTGGCATTTTTCCTTTCATCACTGTAACATCTGTTTTGCTGTATGTACAGTGACATTTTTTCCCAATTATTCCCTGGTTTACTTTTTTGCATTTTGTTTTCAAAGAAGTTTTAGGTCACAGTAAAGTGACATACAGAATACACGGGACTCCTATATACCCAACATCCTTCCCCATTTCCACCTTCCTGCATTAAGACCTTTTTATATGTTGGATGGTACATTTGTTACAACTGATATACAAATAGTGAAACAAAGCTACTAACCATGGTCAGTGGTTTACATTAAGGTTTACATTTTAGACTGTACACTTTCAGAAATTTTGATAATATTTAGCATGGCCTGTTTCCATCATTGCAAGGTCATGTAGAACACCTCCATTGCCCAATAAATACTCCCTGTTCCATCCAATCTATTCCTCCTTCCCCCTCCCCTCAGGGCCCATGGTGACCACTCAGCTTCATTCCTTGGATGACAAGATTCATAGTCACTTGCAACAACACTGAGGTTTTGACACACTTGTTTGTCCTCCCCTATTAATAGCTGCCCATGCTCTCAAGAGACTTCTGTCCCTGTGTTTGAGAACACATCGCTCCTCCCCAGGATGGGAGTACAGCTACTTCCCACTCATTGTGTGGGTCTCCACCCACTGATACAACACAATATGACAAATGACAACTCACACACACCCTAGAAGCCTGCCCCAGGTGTGTCCTGTCCCAAATGCTCCCCCATCCAGTCCCCTAAACCAGTAACCCTTCTTTATCATATTACCATAAGAGCGTTCCCAACTTTGTCCTTTCAACCACATACCCGCCAATCTAGTGTTCACCTGGTCCCTCACCCAACCCTCCTCCAGTTCCATGGATCGTCCAACACACTGTCCCTACTCTACCCTCCTCTCAGGGGTGTCAGTGATGGGGGATACATGGGAGGAAGTTCACCTGGACATACATATAGATTATATAAATGTGTTCAAATGCTCATGGGGCATTGTCATAGTGGGTGGATATTCACACAATAACTGAGAGAATATTGAATTCCCATCCTGAAGAACTCTGTCATGTTCTTTAATGGGGCAGTAACTGTCCCCCAAGTGCAAGGGCAATGACTGGTAAAGTAGGATGGTCCATTCATGGACCCTTGATATTGATGACTATGCTTGTGAGCTTTTGCTCTTGAAATTGCCTTACCTAGTGTTTTATGTCCAGGAGACTTGAATTTCTGGGCTGTCCATGTGCTGGCCGGGCTCTGAGCCTCAGCAGAGTTGCAACACCTACTCTCCAGTTCATTGGACTCATCCAGGACAGCTGACGGGGAGGTGAGGATGGACAACAATGACACCAAGGAACTGAGAGAGTCTAAAAATGCACAAGAGAGTTCCATCCAAGAGCCATATGGGATTGAAGTCATCTCCCAATTAAAGGTGGAGAAGGCACCACCATCACAGCATCCTCAGGATTGTGGAACAAAATATGCACTAGAATGGATTTACTGGGGTTCTGCTATAGACTTATTGTGATTCTAGCAATAGAAGAAATTAAATCGTTGATGTGGAGACAGTGGTCACTGGAGGTGCTGAAGTCAGGGAAAAGAAAAAAGAAGTATGATATGGGGGCATTTTCAGGACTTGGAATTGACCTGGGTGATATTACTGTGACAGATACAGGCCATTATATATCTGTCTTTTTTTTAATGTAAGCATTAAGGGCTACAAATTTCCCTCTCAGCACCGCCTTTGCAGTGCCCCATAGGTTTGGGGGTACAATGCCCTAAAGATATCTGTTAGGTCTAGTTCATTTATCATATTATTCAAGTTCTCTGTTTCTATCTTTATCCTCTGTCTAGATATTCTATCCAATACTGAAAGTGGTATACTGAAGTCTCCAACAATTATTGCAGAGACATCTATTTCTCCCTTCAGCTTTGCCAGTGTGTGCCTCATCTATCTTGGGGCACTGAGGTTAGGTGCATAAATATTTAGAATAGTTATTTCTTGTTGGTGAATTGCCCCTCTTGTTAATATATAATGACTATCTTTATCTCTTATAACAGTTTTGCATTTAAAATCTATTTTTTTCATTATTAGTATTGCTATTCCAGCACTTTTTGGTAATTAATTGTATAGAATATCTTTTCCCAACCTTTCACTTTTGTTTCCTTATGACTGAGGTGGGTCTCTTTTAGACAACATGTAGATGAGTCATATTTTTTAATCCATTCTATCAGTCTGTACCTTTTGATTGGGGAGTTCATGCAATTAACATGCAATGAAATAACTGTAAATACATTACTTATTTCATTCATTTTTACTTTTAGTTTTGAATTGTCATATCATGCAGTAGTCTATGTTTTTACCCTTTCTAATATACTTCATTTCTACACTCTTCTCCAAGTCTCTTGCCCTTGCTGTTTCCTTTCAGGCTGCAGCACTCCTTTTATTATCTCTTGTATTTCTGGTCTTTGGGTCGCATATTCTATCAGTTTTTTTTTTCTCTGTGAAATCTTTGAACTCTTCTTCATTTTTGAAGGACAGCTTTGCCAGATACAGAATTCTTGCCTGGAAGTTTTTTTCTTTCAATACATTAAACACATCATACTGCTTTCTTCTCTTTTCCATGGTTTTGATGAGAAGTCAGCACTTAATTTTATCAATTTTCCCTTGTGTGTGATGCTTTTTTACTCTCTTGCTGCATTCAAAATCTTCTTTTTATCTCTGATATTTGCCTTTCTGAATATTAAGTGTCTCAGAGTAAGTCCATTTGTGTTTATTCTGTTTGGGATGCATTGTCCTTATTGGACATTGACATTTATGTCTTTCATAAGGATAGGGAAGTTTTCAGTCATTATTTCCTCAAATATACTTTCTGTCCTATTTCCATTCTCTTCTCCTTTTGGGACTCTATAATACATATGTTCTTGTGTTTCCCATTGTCATTCAATTTCCTGAGTCCCTGTTCCATTTTATCCATTCTCTTATCTTACTGTTCTCCTGTCTTTTCCAGTTCAGATATTCTGTCTTCAAAATCATTAATTCTGTCTTGAAGTACTTCAATTCAGCTCTTATGTGCCTCTACTGTATTCCTTCATGTCTTTCATTCCCATAAAGCCAGTTATTTGTCTTTGCAGACTTTCAAATTGTTCTTTATGCTCACCCAGTGTCTTTTTTAATATCCTTTATGTCTTTAGTCATGTTTTATTTCAATTTCTTTAAATTGATTTGCAAGAGTTGTGTGATGATCACTGTCTGAAAATCCAGAATCTCTTCAGCATATTTTGTTAGTTCCTTTGGCCAGGCCATCTCTTCCTGTCTCCTAGTATGGCTCATAATTTTTTGCTGATGTCAAGGCATCTGATATGTTAGTGAATTTACTCTGATGTCCAATTTCTCTCTCTTGTCTATTGTTATTACTTTTTCACAGCTCTTTGCTGTTTGGTTCAACTATTCATAAGTCTTTAAAATTGCCTAGCTTAATTTACCAAAAAATCGTACCAGGGACTCACTAATGGGGTGCAGACTTTCTCACAGGGGTGAAGTAAAGAGAGCTCTATAAGCAGTTTCTCTTCATGTAATTATCAGAATGACCAGCAGATGGTGTTTTTGGTGCACATTTCCACAGAGGTATATCTTTCTAGGTATTCCTTTGTTTTCCTCTGGCCAGAGCTGAGATTCACAGTGGGCTCTGCTGGCTGAATTCACTGAAGAAAACCCCCCTTCCCCCTCCCTCTACCCTTGTAAAAACTGGCAAGGTGGAAGACATCTGCTACCCTCTTGGTCAGCTTCAATGAGCCAAGGGTTTAACCATATGCTGAATGTATAAAGGGTGGGGAGGGGAGCCCTTCCTGGTGGCCATGAGGTTGAGTTTGTTGTTTGACTTCTTCATCTCCCTGTCCCTCAAACTCCTGGGAGTCTTAAGCACTGTCCTGGGCTGCTGATCCCCAAAGCAGGTCCCTCTGACAGCTTTAGACTGCTTCTCCATTGTTTTTGTGTGTGAGCTGAGCCTAATCTGCTAATCTGATGCCATGTTCCTCTATTTTTAATATAAGTGTAAAAATCCTAAACAAAATACTAACAAATAAAATCCTAAAGCATATGAAAGAATTTTACTCTATGACCTTTTGGAATTTATCCCAGGAATAAAGTGAGCGGTTCAAATATGGAAATCGATCCTCATACACTCACTTTAATAAAATGAATGGAAAAAATAACACATGATCATTTCAATTGATCCAAAAAAAAAGTTGAAAAAATGCTACCCCTTTCATGAAAATACACTCTACAAATCAGGAATAGAAGTGAGCTTCTTAATCCTGATAAATGGAATCTTTGAAAAATCCACTGTTATTACTATACTTAACAGAAAAAGAGTGAAAACTTTCCTTATAAAATCTGAAATATGATATGATTTGGCTCTCACTTCTTATATTTTGTATTGTGCTGGAAGTGCTATCTAGGACCATTAAAGAAGAAAAAGGGAGATTAAAAGGCATGCAAAATGAGAAGGAAGAAATAGAACTATTCTGTTCAAAGATGGCTTCATCTTATGTGCAGAAAATGCTAAATATGCACAAATGCTATAAGAGCTAATAAATTAAGTAATGCTATAAGATATAAGATCAACATACAAAAATCAGTTGTATTCCTTAACACTAGCAATGAGCAACCTGAAATTGAAATTAAGAAAATTCCATTCACAAATGCATCACAAAGAATAAAATTCTTAGGAGTAAATTTAACCACTGTGGTGCAAACCTTGTACTGAAAACTACAGAACATTTTTGAAAGATATTGGAGATAATCTAAATAAATTGAAAAGCATCTTGCATTCATGCATTGAAAGATGTGATATACTTACTGTTGCAATACTTCCCAAAGTAGTCCTAAATTCAATGCAATCCCATTCAAAATCCCAGCTGCCTTTCTTGAAGAAATTGAAAAACAGGTTGGAAAATTCATATGGAATTGCAAGGAACCCAGAATAGTCAAAACAATAGAAAAACAATAATGAGAGAAAAAATTAGGATAACTCTCACTAATATCAAAATGTACCACAAGGCTACAATAATCAAAACAGTTCTGGGAAGCAGATGTGGCTCAGGTGACTAGGCTCCCACCTACCATATGGGAGGTAACTGGTTCAAATCTTGGTGCCTCCTAAAGAAGTCAGTGAGCTTTTATGATGGGCAGGCATGGCAAGCTGACACAATGAGAGACACAAGAAGAAAAAGCATGATGAGAGACACAACAAAGGACGGAGTAGAGTTTCCCAGTGCCTCCTAAAGATGACAGCGAGATGACCCAACAGGCAGGCATGGCAAGCAGATGCAACAAGCTGATGCAACAAGAGATGCGGGGAGGAAAAACATAATGAGAGATGCAACAAAGCAGGCAACTCCATGTCTTTAGGTATTTGAAATTATCATATTTGTCTTATGTTTTATATATTTTTCCTTAACAAAACCTTCACCATTCAGACATAGATACATATTTATCTAATTGTTCTCTATTTTTAAACAAATTTTTATATTTTTCAAGTTTTTAATATATATTTTTAAATTTTTTTCTTACTTCATTTTCCCATTATTTGTAATAATATACAAAAAAGACTTATTCTGATTTGAAAAGTGCCAAATGGTTATTGAATACATTTTACTGCTACCAGTACTGTAGTCATAATATTCTTTTCAATAGTCTTTAAATTGATATCATTTAAGAATTGACCATAATTTATTCTTATTCAGCTTATCTGTGTTCATTTGTTAATAGTATTTTTAAAATATCACTCAGTTTTTGAATTTATTTACCAAGTCTAATATTTTCTATTTTCTGATGTATTTATTCCTGCATTCAAAATTTATTCTAATATAACTGGTAATTTTTTTAACTTCATGAGGTGAGTACTTAGTTCAATTATAATGTCAGTTATTTCATTTATTTTCTCTCTTGATATAATAATGAGGAAATATTTATAGCTAAGAATATTAAGGTATATATTTTAATATGGTTCTTTTATCAAAAATTTAGAAGTATGTAGAAAACTTCATTTAACCTTTAGGATACAAGCTTTGACAATAGTATAATGATGTTTTTCAATTCTTCTACGCCTTTTGTTATTATTCCTACATTATATATGAAAAAGTTTAGGCTCACTAATACAAAGGGCCATACAAACATCACATGGCAACTTATCAGTTAAAACAGAATATAGAAGTGGTCTGCTATACTAAAGAATATGCTTTGTCCATTAAATTATGGTGATTTTGCTGCATCAAATTAAAGTATTCCTGTTTTCAGAACATATTCAGAGAACATTTCAAAATCTTCCTCAACGTGCGTTTTGATTTGCAAAATACCACTGAAATATAAATATGACTGCAGTTCCACAATAGTGAATTCGGGAGTTTCAAGTAATTTGGGTATATATACATTGCATCATGCTGTTTGTTTTATTTTCCAGAGCATATCATTCCTCAAGGGTTTTCAATAAAGAATCTTTTGTATTACAATTCTGTTTCAATGTAGCGGAAGTTCAAAAACCTGTCAGGGTGTGTATTACTGTAGCCTCTAATCATTCATTTCTGATGATTCTAAATTCACTACATCATCCCTAAATTCATGTTGTAATCACTTGATCTTTTCTGTTCACTCTGAAACAAGGTAAAATTAGCAAGGATAACCCACTCTGCAGCTTATCCTTATCGGCTGGTGTGATAAATAGAAACACAAGACAGTAGGCACTGATATGTCAAGTCTCTGCTCCTCATTACAGGCTTCATTTTATTCCTTGTTTTCTATGGAAGAAAATATTATCACATTGATTGGAAAGGATCTATCCATTCCCTGCAATTGTACATGTCATTACAGTAGTCATGAAAACATGCTCCCTCTGTGTGTATGTGTATGTGTGTGTGTGGAGAGAACAGGGCTTTTATTTAATATGTGACTAATAAAATGAACCCTCTTTAAGGCTGGGATTCATCTGCTCAGGATTTTCCATTAATCTTACAGGAAATGCTATCATGGTTGATATGTTATTTGTTTGATCAAAATTTATCTATCACCAACGCAATCCCTGTGCTATTTGCAGATAAATCTTTTATCCAAACGACAAATTGGATTCGTAAAGCAATGACAATGTGACAGAATTCATCCTGCTCAGCCTGACACAGAGCCCAGAGCTACAGAAACTCTTGTTTGTCATGTTTACGGTCATCTACTTTTTAACCCTGGCAGGCAACCTACTCATGATAGTGACAAGCCTAGGCTTGGGATGCCCCATGTATTTCTTTCTTTCTTATCTTTCTTACAGGTCTTTTCCTCATCTACCATGGCTCCCAAAATGATATTTGTCTTACATGCTGAAAAAAAAAAAAAAACAACTACCACCTTCAATGGGTGCACGACTCATATCTCTATGGAACATTTCTTTGTGGGAACTGAGATCATTCTGCTCATGGTGATGGCCTGTGACGGCTATATGGCCATCTGCAGGCCCCTGTACTACATGATCGCAATGAGCTGGAGAGTCTGTAGTCTGCTGATGGTTATGTCCTGGGCTGGGGGATTTCTTCATGCCCTGATTCAAATCCTTTTTATGGTGTGGTTACCTTTCTGTGGCCCTAATGTCATTGACCATTTCATCTGTTATCTTTACCCTCTACTGAAGCTCTCTGGCATGGATACTCATACATTTGGAGTCTTTCTTGAAGCTAACAGTGGGCTGATGTGCATGCTCAGTTTTTCTATTATTATCACCTCCTATGTGTTTATTCTATGCTCCCTCAGAACTCACAACTCTGCAGGACAGCAGAAGTCTCTTTCCACTTGTGCCTCCCATATTACTGTGGTCATCTTAATCTTTGTACCATGTATATTTGTGTACATTTGGCCCATGAGCACCTTCCCTATTGATAAAGCAGTGGCTGTTTTTTATACTATAATAACACCCATGTTAAACCCTTTAGTTTACACCCTCAGAAATGCAGAAGTGAAAAATGCCATGAGGAAGCTCTGGAGTCAAAATTTGATCTTGGATAACAATTAATGTGAATAAACAAGATGAAATAAAATCTATTCATATGTTAGGAAGTGAGTCTAATCCAAATTATAATAGTTTTCTAATCTCAATTTGTAAGTTTAACTATATTCTACCCCTGTGCTATCTGGAATCTTTAATATTTCCTCTTTTTTAAATATTAATATTTGATGGTGGGCTTTTATGATGGACTTATTGTGTTGAGAGATAGGAATCAACCAGAATTTAATGGAATGGTATCAGAGAAAGTCATAAGGCAGGACTCATCCTAAAATTAGTATTGCTGAATTGAATAACTTGAGGAAATATCATTTGCACTGTAATCTGAGAAAGTATTTTATTTTCTCTGGCTAAAGCCAAGGAGAGATATAAAATTATTCCATATACAGTCATACAGCAAACTTGAAAATGATATTCCCTAAAGATATATGTGGAGATAAATGTGGAGCACGATTCCTTTCAAAAACAGCTTACATAGTCCTTCACTTCCAAAATAACTTTTATTGGGTGGATTTTTGCCTTACCTAATAGGACCAGAAGTGAATATAGCTGGGTCAAAACACAGAGTTTATCATTTTTTATTAATTAAGGCCCATTCTGTATTTACAAATTTTAATAAGAAATAGCCTACCAGTTGCAGACCAATGAAATGGGGAATTCTTTGATATGTAAACACATTGCAACTCTAAGAGAAAGCATCCACATTAAAAAAAGAAGATCCAGAGCAAAGCCAAGGCAGAAGTCGGCTGAGCTTATTGACCATTGCTATCTCTTAGGAACTGAATTAATACATATTACTCCTTAGCTATGTTAAATCTTATGTTAAACATACATTACAAACAAATTAATATTCAACAGTTAACTAAACAATTCATTCCAAATGAGAAATCAGTTTTGTTGATGGTGGGTAGCCCATTTGTTGATCACCAATTTTCCCTGTGTTTGTATCATATTTCAGCTCCCTTGTATTTAAATAATATTATGTTCCTTGCTCACAGAAATGATGTGTGCCATGCTTAGTGTGAAATATTAGGTAACAAATGTGCTACTATTCAATTGTATTTTACCCTGTTTCACCAAGCATGGAAGACTGCATCAAATTGAAGAACTACACAGAAGGAACAACCTGGATTACTGATTATCTACATGATGGACAGTTGTCCTACAGGATCACGCAATATTCATTGGATTTTTCCTGATCAGGAAATAAAATTGAATATGATCTCTCAATGATATTTCAGGGTTCATTTATTATCACAGAAAATGTACTTATTCTGCATTGACTAAATTTGCCTTTACAAAGACCTGTAAATATTAATGAGAACATATTTGCGTAGCTTTTGCATTATCTTGATTCTTTAATAGGATAGAATGGATAAATAACAATCCTTACAAAACAAAATCCAGTTAGAGCTTCTCTCTGCTTCAGTGTAACTTACTACCCCAAATGAAGTATTTAAACCATACATTTAGACATCACATTTTCCCCTTGACCTAGTATGGAAAGCAATGCTGAAAGAAACTATACAATCATAGAAAGGGAGTAGTAACAACAATGATGAACTCCAATCTGGGCTCGGTTTTCAATGCTTCTTGAGCAAATTTTCTGATCTGTTCTAAGGACAGTTCTCACTTCTATATACTCTTCACAGCATATACTCCAATTTTGTATCAATTTCCTGTAGTCCTTATTGTACAAATTGTCCTCTAATCTCAGGAGACTATTCCTCCTACTTTCCAGGAAAATACAGACCATCTCTGAATCATACTCTCATCCTGAAACCTCTGCATCAATAATTGTATCCATAATCTCTTTTCATTTTTATGTCTTCTTGCTCTAAGAGAAAAACCTGTGCAGGGCACCTATATAAATTTTTATTTTATTTTATTTTTTATTTTTTACAAGATATTTAGATTATATAAATGTTACACAAACACTATAGAGATTCCTATAAGCCCTCCCCCCACACCTCCCACACCCTCCCACAAGAACATCCTTCATTAGAGTGGCACATTCATTGCAATTTATAGATGCATGCTTGGGCTTTGCCATTAGCAGGGATTGAACCCTGGACCTCAAAAATGCAAAGTAGGCACTCAACCACTGAGCTGCACCTGCTCTGCTCCTATATAATTTTAATATGTCAATATGTATGTGACATACAGTTCCTTCTTGTATCCTCAGATATATTACTTCTAGCACCCATCAACAGAGCACCTTAAAAATGTTTACAGGTCCTGTTAAGCCCTAAGGTAGGCTTTAGCCCCAGAAGCAAAAAAACAAGAGAAGGGGATTATAAAATCCAGCTCTTTTCATCTGTGTTATAATGAGTGTTAGAGTTTTGAGTTAGATTTAGGGTTACAGTAAGAGCTATAGGTAAACGTGGTGCTCAAGTTAGAGACACAGGTAGAGCTACAGTTAGAGTTAGAGCTAGAATTAGACATAGAGTTGCTATTGTCATAGTTATTTTTTGCTATTGACAGGAAATTCTCACTAAGTTTAGCATCATCCTCTTACGTAAAGAATTAAAACCAAGAAACCAGGTTGAAAAAAGCCATACCCTGCATAAGCACAAAAGTGTTTTATTGGATCTCCAAGGGCATTTCTTGCTCAAATAACTTTTTTAATGATGCATTTTTCTGTGGGTGAGAAGATTCCTATACTACCCCTCATCATCTCCTTAAATACAGGAACATCCTGAATTCAAAGTGCCACCTGAATTACACCAACCCAAATGATACTTGGCAAGATAGCAATCAAGACAACATCAGAGGCTGAGGGATAGGAAATGGAAGCGGAGCCCTCCCCCCTATAAAGCCCCTCTCTTCATCTTCTAGGTGTAATTTGAAAAGGGGTCTTGGCTGAGTGTGATAATCTCATTGACTCCTCCACTTAAACATAAACACTCATGCTATGTCTGATGATTCTCATCTGTAGGGTAGAAGAAAAGGCTCTAATCCTCCAAATTAATTATGATATACTAAGTCCTAGGCACTCATGCCAGAAAAAGTTATTATTTCTATGCCTATTAAACTGCACAGCTGAGGGTGTGAACTGCTAGAAATCCATTCTCCTAAGTCCTCTCAGTTGATATCAATAAAAAGGTCACATGCAAAAAGATCACATTCACACAGGAGATTCAGGGGGGTGTTGGTTTATGACTTAACTGTTAGTAATAATTTAAATAGATTCAATAAGTATGAGAAAATCTTATATATTTACTCATGTAGTTACTATTTTTGCTTATATTCATTCCTTCACATAGATCCATATTTTCACCGAGAATAACTTTTCCTGTGTCTAAAGGACCTCCTTGAATAGGTCTTGTATTTGAGTCTGCTGCTGCTGAATCCTTTTACCTTTGGCATGCATGAAAAATATTTATTTGGAGTGTTTTCAAATATATCCTTGCTGTCTATGTATTATACCTAGACAAATTTTCAGAAATTTTGCTTTCACATGATGTTTAACTGTCTCCTTGCTTGCTTTGGTTCTGACATAAACAATGATGTCATCATCTTCATACATCACTTCCTCTTCCATCATGTGCATTGTGTAGTCATATCATAGCAACAATGTCTTATGAGGTAAAATAACATAATGCTTAGAACTCAGGATCAGAAATCAGATCACACTGGACTTAAATCTGAATTCTAGTAATTATTAGCTTTTGAATTTGGACAAATTTCCTTGTAAATAAACTGATGTAATACTGTCTTCCTTATAGGGATTACAAGAGACTTGGATAAGATACTGCACTTAGAAGAATGACTTACCCATGAAACTGCTCATAATCTATTATTTCTCAGGATATTCATATTTCCTTTATATCCTACAACCTTTTCTGAGAATCTCAACTTCACTGTCAGATTTTTTAATGGAGATACCAAACATGCTTAAAAGTTTTCTACATTTTAAGCACCTGTGAATTTTTATTGAAAACTTCACATCTTAGCTTTTCTTCTCACCTAATCTCTTTACTCACAGAATCTTAACAACCATTACAAGAAAGAATAGTATGTATATATATAGTGACAATTCTTGCCAGAATCTGCTTCAGTGACAACATGACTTCTCATTTCCTGACAGAAGATGACAACAGAGAAAAACGGACATACTCTAAGCCTGACTGCATTCTAAGCATTACATGCATAATCTCATATCACATCACAGTGGTACTAGAAGATAGGTTCCTTCTCATCCCATTTCTACGTAGATAGGAAATGAGGCAAGAAGAAGTTGAGAAACTTGCCCAAGTTTGCATAGATAGCAAGTAGAAGTGCCAGTCCCGGGAGGTGCAGCTTATTGTACTCCAAGCTCCTGTTCTTAAATGTGATTCTCACTTTTAATATTTTATAGCAATCCTCTAACCTGCATGTGTTTATCCTCAGGGCATCAATAGTAGAATAACAGGTTTCCATTGACCTATATTTTCAATTGTTATCTTGCCCAATCCTCCATATAATTCTGTACATTGTTGTATATACTCTAACTGGCTCATGCACATATACTCGCATGACTAAACATAATGTGCCCCATGTTCCAGACTGTATGATCACTTCTAAACCATAGGTATAAGGTGCTGCTAATCTACCACAGCTGGCCCTCTGACTCCCTTGGTCATAGATGTCACAGTCACACAGAGAACAGAATGAACTGGTTTGATTGCCCTCTTGTCTAAAGCTGTTAAACCCTCTGGGAGTTGAAAGTTCAGAGCATCCTAACTCCTTACTTTGAGCAATATCCATTTAAATAACAACATAGAAAGACCCATTTAAATGTTGTATACTTTAATAGTTGTGACAGTCCAAAAGTTCTCCATCTAAAAGCTCAATGGTCTCTGCTGGTGACAATGCCAGCCTCCCTTGCACAGGGCATTGTTTACAAAAGAGAAAGTATTCTTCTTGACTCTCTTTTTATTATATTTTAATTTATTAATCATATTTAAATTACATAAATGTTACATAAAAATTATAGTGGAGTCTCATATGCCCCAATCAATAAACCAACATTTTTCCACATTAACAACATATTTTTTTTAAGTGTGGTACATTCATTACAATTGATGAACACATTTTGGAGCATTGCCACAGTGAAGCAAGCCAGGCACTTAAAGACAAATATTACATGATCTCACTCACATGAATGAAGCAAATTTAGCAGACAAGGACTAGAGTCTTGAAAATAGGTTTACAGGAGATAGAAACATGATTTCTGTTTAAGAAAAGAGAAGCATATTCAGGGACTTCCATCAGATTTTCTCACATTTGTAATTGGCTAGAATTGTGTCACTTGCCTATCGCTTTAAAAATCATGTAAAGGGAAATAACGTGAACATAATTAGTTTAGAATAATCCATATTCATCTTTATAGTCTGGGGTGAACCCAGATTTACAAATACTTAGACCACTGACACTGAAACAAAATTGGAATCTATTGGGAAGAATGAACATGAGAAATTATTCTCCATAAGATGTCCATATAAAACCTGCTCTCCTACACTTTTGTTTCTCCACTCCTCTACTCTCTCCGTCCTTCCTACTCCTTTGTTCCCCTCTCTCCCCACCCTTCCATATCCCTTCCTTTCTTCTCCTCCTCCTCCTCTTTTTCATTTCTCTCTCTCTGGCTCACTTTCATTCTTTGTCGTTCTCTCACTTCTTATCTTTTAGATTCCTCCCATAGACATTTAAATGTGATAATGTTATTCTCATCTTACAAAATATTCACCTCTCCCCCATGTTCATTTTGAGTGATTAATTTAATCCTAACTACCATAATAAGGTAATGTGTCTATTTTTCAGAAGATGAACTGAAGCAGAGAAAAGTTGACTAACTTGCCCAAGATCACACAGATTCGTCAAATTCAACAAATTTTAACATATTATCATAGCAATGGAAATGTATACTGTAAACATTTCTCACAATTTAAATCAGAAAAGGTTTTCCAAGTACTTTATTTTTAATTTTTAATTTTTTTTATTGTGGGTAAAAATCAAATTTTTCACAATGCATACCAATATTTGTAAAATGATCTATAAATATATATGCATATATGTGCATTTGTTTGCATAAATACTGTTATATATTTTTATATATATATATTTTTAAGGGTGCTTAGATTACCTAAATATTACTCAGAAATTACAGGGATTCCCATGTTCCTCCCCTCCCACACCTCCAACGGCCATCCCAGGGATTGGAGAGGGCCTGCAGCTGCAGGCAAGATAATCCCATCCACCGTAGCCATGGGATATAAGCCCTTTCTCACTTGGAGGTGGAGTGGACATCACCATCCCAGTCCCCTCAGGATTGGGGGAGGAGCTGTGGACTAGAGTGGACTTGGTGGTGTTCTGTTGTATACCTATTTTGATTCAAGCAATGGAAGAAATTGTAACAGTGAGGTGGAGCTGGTGGCCAGTGGACATTTTTGGGTCAGGGAGAGGAGGGGCAGTTAAAATACAGGGGCTTTTTTGGGACTTTGGGGGTTGTCCTGAGTGGCATGTCAGCGACGGATGTAGGCCATTTTCCATCAGAATATACCATGCAGTACTGTGTGGGAGAGAGTGTGGTCTATGATGTGAACTGTGGTCTATGCTCGGTGGCAAGGCCCCAGGATGTGTATATCCATTGTGGGTGTTGTGCCACATAGATGAGGAATGGTGGTGTGGGAGGTTGTTGTAGGTGTGGGAGGTGGGGAACATGGGAATCCAAGTACTTTTTAAGAATAATATACTAACAAATTATTTCACATGACATCTTTTGTATTACTATTAAAACCATATTTTAGTTAAGGCTGCTTTACAGGACCACATAAGTTAATTGACATGGAGAGAATCATCTAGTAAGTAGAAAATTGGAAATCATATCTAGGGTCATATCTTTGGTGTATTCATTCTCTCAGACCTTACCATTTCTTATCCATATAGAGATGCCCCTGGTCCTAATTCTTTACTGCTGCAGTCTTTCTTTCTACCCCAATGGAACCAGAATCAAACTTGCCTAGGTTGTCCTTAAGCAGGTCCCCAGGAATGGGGCCAAATTTGGGAAAGATAGATCAAAGTTTTATTTACTCTGTGCCTCTTTCCTGGTCAGCTGCTTCCTCCTCAGGTTGGAAGAAATTAAGTTTGTAAACATAAGACCTGATATGAGTCAGCAGGTACTCTTTCATCACATCCAGTAGGTTAAACACATCACAGAACCAGTGTCTAATGAGGTACAATAACATAGTAATAAGCGTTCAGGTGTATCAAGAAAGGCTGCTGAATTGTGTCAAATGCCTTTTTGATGACAATTGAGATGATCATGTGGTTTCTCCCTTCGATTTGTTCATGTGGTGTAATACATTAATTGATTTTCTTGTGTTGAACAACCAGTATAGCACCCACTTGATCACGGTGTATAATTCTTTAATAGGCAGTTGGATTGCATTTGCAAGTCATTTGTTGAGAATGTTTGCCTCTAGATTTATAAGAGCCTTGTCTGAAATTTTCTCTTCTTGTAGGATTTTTTTCTGGCATAGTGTTTTCTTCAAAAATGAGTAAGGTCATTTTCCCTCCTCTCCAATGTTTTGAAAGTGTGTGCACACGGCTGGTATTAATTCATCAAAAATAAATGGTATATTTCATCTGTGAAGCCATCTCTTCCTGGGCTTTTTTTTGTTGTTGGGAGGTTTATGGTGACAGATTCAAGCTCTTTACTAGGGATTGTTTTATTCAGAGCTTGTATTTCTTCTGGAGGTAATGTACGTTGTGTGTTTCCAGGAATTTTTACATTTCATCTAGGTTGTCTACTGTGTTGGCATAGAGTTTTTCATAATATCTTCTTATAATCCTTTTATTTATGTGGGGTCAATAGTAATGCCCCTCTTCTCATTTCTGATTTATTTGCATCTACTCTCGTTTTTTCTCTGTTAGTCCAGCTAAGGGTCTGTCGATTTTATTGGTCTTCTAAAAAAAACAGATTTTAGATTTTTTTTTCTCTCTTTGTTTATGTTTGTTTTCACTTTCATTTGTTTTTGTTCTAACCTTTTTATTTCTTTCCTTCTGCTACCTGTGGGGTTAGTCTGTTTTCTTTTTGCATTTCCTCCAAGTGTGCAGTTAGGTCTACCATTTTAGCTCTTTCTTCTTTTTTAATGTAAAAAATGAGGGCTATAAATATCCCTCTTAGAACTTCCTTCACTATATCCATAAGTTTTGCTATGTTCTGTTCTCATTTTCATCGATCTTGAGATATTTCTTGATTTCTTTTTGCAATATATTC
>JAQZBX010033381.1:0-25427 GCA_029593785.1 Cabassous unicinctus | reverse complement strand
GTCTATTTGGATTTATTCTCATTGGGGTACGGTGTGCTTCTTGGACATGTAAGTTCATTTCTTTTGTGAGAGTTGGGAAATTTTCAGCTATTATTTCCTCAAATACTCTTTCTGCCCCATTTCCTTTCTCTTCCCGTTCTGGAACTCCCATGACATGTATGTTGTTGTGTTTTGTGTTGTCATTCAACTCTCTGAGCCCTTGCTCAATTTTTTCCATTCATTTCTCTCTCTGTTCTTTTCTCTTTTCAATTTTAGCTGCTCTGTCTTCGGTATCACTTATTCTTTCTTCTATCATTTCAAGTCTGCTGTTGTATGCCTCAAATGTGTTTTTGACTTCACCTATTATGTCTTTCATTCCCATGAACTCCATTACTTTTCTGTTCAGGATTTCAAATTCTTCTTTGCGTTCACTCAATGTCTTCTTGATGTCATTTATCTCTTTAACTATATTGTCTTTCATCTCATTAATTTGATTTTGGAAATTTGTGCTCATCTCACTGATTAGTTCTCTTAAATTCTGCATCTCTTCTGGAACTTTGACGTATTCCTTTTCTTGAGCCATGTCTTCTCTTTTCTTAGTATGGCTCGTAATTTTTTGCTGGTGTTTAGGCATCTGGTTAGGTTGTATTTTACTTAGATGCTCCATCTCTTTCTCTTTTATAGGGTTTTAGTGGCAGGAGGCTGTGAGTTACTACAGCTCTTTGATTTTTGGCTCACCCTTAATTGTTAGGATTGTCCTGCTGGTTGCTCAGAACTGGGCACTGGAGCCAGTAATTGGTTGTAGAGTCATTTCCTAGGGCCTTGGGCAGGGAGGCTGTAGAGGCCAGGAAAAGCCTCTCCTATTTAATTTTCTTATGTGCACTTCCTTGGTGTGCCAGGAGATGGCACTCGTTGGCAGCTCTCAATTCAATGCCTGGTCGGCGTGTATTTGTTGTGCCACAGACCAGATCAATGTGATAGAGCTTCCTGTCTGGGGGCTAAGAGCCTTGTAATTTAAACTTTCCGAGACAGTTCTCCAGTCTTCTCTGGCAGCCCCCTCCCTTTTCCCAGCTAGGAAATATTTCCTCTTCCCTCTGAATCCTCAACAATCAGTGTCTGTTAATAGTGGAGGACATTGGGAGATTTGTATATCTTTAGCCCCTTGCAGGCTCCAAGGTAAACAATGGCGCAGCCCCACCCGGCCTGGAAGGGCTCTCGGGACAGGGAGGGCTCTCGGGACAGGGCAGACCAAACCTGGGAGTCAAAAGCAGGGTCAGCCCCAGGCTCTCTCTCCCCTCTCCTGTGGAGTCCTCAACAATTAGTCCAGGCTAGAAGAGAGGGAGATTGCGAGGGTCCGATTTCTCCAGTCCTTCCTAGGCTCCCAGGGCAAACCGCCGTGTGGAAGGGTCCGTGGGGCTCCGCAGCCCAAATTTGCGGGTCAGAACCTGAGTCAGCCTAAGGCTGTGTCCCTCTCTCTCCCCTTTCCAGGAGTGGTAGATCCCTGCAGCCCCCTTTGTCTGTAGTCGCAACCCAGAGACCCGAAAATTCTAAGGAGTGTGGGGGAGGGTGCCAGCAGCAGCAGCCACTGCTGATTCTAACTCACAGTTCTGTCGTCGCGATTTCCCTCTTTTGTCCCTCTCTCCTCTGGGTGGTGTGCAGCCTTCACCTGCTGTCCTAAACCCTAAAAGATCTATTTCGGGGCTGTTTCAGCCTGTTCTCTAGCTATTTTTCTGGGGAAGAGATTCCCATGTCTTACTAGTCAGCCATCTTCCCGGAAGTCTTTAGCATTGCTTTAATCTTGATAGGAGAAAGCAGTAACATAAATGCTGTTCTAAAACTGCCAGCAGTGGGACTGCCTGTGACTCTAAGGATGGAAGCAAATCAATGAAGCACCTGCAAGACACTCCTGGGACAGGGATGTGGTATACCCCAGTCCTTATGAATAAACTGAGTATCTGATTACAAGGATTTCAGCCTGAAATGATAAGCTGTTAAATGATATGAACAGCCACTCATGGTATGGAGGATTTATCTTGATGGAATTTTTTTTAATGTTAATAGATAAGAAGTTTCCCTGGTGGGTTGGGAGACAAGCCTTTTAAGGAGCTCTAGGTCTAGGAAGAGTGAGTGCCTGGACAAAGGAATACTGAGCTGAACAAGACTGCCAGGTATAGTTTCTAACCAGACAATCCAGCATTTGGTGTTTATTTCCACAAACAAGAACATGCTATCAAGGGCCTTACCCAAGAATGCTCTTATTCATTTCAAGGATTGGACTCTGTGCTAGTGAGGTCATTTCCTGTTTGGGCTTTGGAGCAGAAGCCTCACTATCTATTATTTTTGCTAGCATGCAAGAAATGGTTGGGAGGAGAGAAGACTCCACCTGTCCCAGGAAACTGTGCTGCTCATTGGCCCTGTCAGAGGAGCCCCAGGTTTTTCCCTAAGGAAACTCTCAGGTTGGTATGGGCAGGGACGGAGACCTGTGGCCTGCCCTTGGGTGTACCCAAGTCAGGGATCAGGGGAAAAGGAGACTCAGGCCCTGACCTTTGGAATACATAGAATCCTTGTGGAGTCATAATCTATTGGCAAAAATGTTGAGAGCAGTGCTAGTCAGAATGAAGTGTTCCACCAACCTTGGACCCAAATGTCTGATCCAGAAACTAAGAAGAAACTCAAGGGTCTTGGGTAGAACCTCTTCACAAAATGTTACAGGCAAAATATGGGTAGGGAAAAGTCTGAAATGCCTGCAGCAAATGGCTAAGACACAGATGGCAGCAGGGAGTAGGGCTCTAAGCTGAGACAGCGTGGGGAGGTGGGGGTGGAAGCTGCAGCTGGCCTAAGGAGAGGGAGGGTCAGTTGTGGTAAAGGCATCCATGACTCTGGGAAAAGATCCTTTGAGACCCTCTAGTTCAGCCCCTTCATGATACAGATAGGAAACTGAAGCCGAGAGAAAGGAATGACTTATTTAGTGTCAGATGTCAAAACAGAGCTTAGGCCATGATTCAAATCCTAGTCTTCTAGTCCTGATTTCAGCCCAGTGGGCCTCATGGAGGATGCCTGGCCTTTGGGAATTGGATGCAGAACTTAAGCCCTTGAGCAGACAATTATGCACTCTCTTCTTACCTAGGAATATGTTTCTACTGAATTCCATGAAAAGGGAGCCACTCAAGAAGTCCTGGAGTGGGGGCAGCCCGCTGAAACAGGCACAATGCCAGACACTGTTCATCACCTATCCAACATCTCCTTTCCATTCAGAACCCATATGTAGTGTGTGGAAACCTCTTGATTTCAGGAAAGATAGGCCAATCCCCCAACCCCAGAGGATGAGTCCTAATTGGTCTTATGGTATTCCAATGGCATTGTGATTCCCCTTTGTCAATGATTAGTCTAAAGGTGGGCATGTGATCCAGTTCTGGCCAATAAGACATAAAGGGAACTCTGTTGGGGGACTTCTGGGAAAGCATTTGCTTTCCTGATAAAAGGGAAAGATGACTTTGGCACTATCATCCCACACCCTGCACCTGCACCCGTTTCTTCCTGCCTTGAATGCAGATATGTAGTATGAAGGTCAAGCATTAGGATAAAAGTACAATACCCTTAAGATAGCAGAATGGACCATTTGGGCTGAGTCCTTGGTAGCCTGAATGAGCTGTTGGACTAATGCAGCAACTGTATCTCCAGCTTCTTTTTAAGTAAACGTTAAGTGACCTTATATGGTTTAAGCTGTTATATGCAGCCAAAAGCATTCCTAATTGGCACAGGTCATAAATGTTAGTGTAACCACCCCTAGCTAACTTCAAGAGAAATTGCTTAGAAATATCCTTTGGTCAGCCTCCTTGGCCATGAATTCTGCCCTCAACTCCCTTGTCAGCCCTCAACCAGATGGTGTCTGGCAGAATCCTCCATCCACCATACCATATCCTTCCCCATCACACCTGACCAAGTCCTACTTAGCCTTCAATGCTCACCTTGAATGCCCCTTCCCCACTAGCATCAACTGTATGCCTAATTCACCACACTTACCAGTCATTTTTATCAATTGCACTTACTATGCCCTGCTCTGAGCTGTCCACAGTACTGGCACTGTACCCAGAAAGCAGTCAGACCCTTAGGGAGCCCTCAGTCTGGTGGTGCAGACAAGTCAACAGTGACAGTGTGGAGAGCAATAATGGTGGGGGGAAGGTAAGATAGAAGCCGGGCACCAGTTTTGCTTCAGTGGGCAGAAAAAGTAGCCATTTCATACTCCTCTCCCCAGCCAAACTCTTTGCTTCTTAGGGTAAGAACCAACCCTGTCTGAGTCAATGCTGTCCTGAGCCCATCTGAGAGGAGGCAACAGAAAGGGACTCTTGTTTGGTGATCTTCCTAGAGCAGTCTGGGCCATGGGATGGACTTATTCTTGGCCACCTGCCTTTCCCTACAAGCTAAAGGGAGGAGCAGTGGACATGAGGTCAGAAGGTCTGGGATGGAATCCTAACTGCCACTAACTTGATGTGTGACTTTGGACACATCAGTTGACCTCTCTGAGCCTCAGTTTTCTCATGAGACAAATGATAACACATGCCTAACTCCCAGGGATGCTGCAAAGAGCAAAATGAGATAACTAGGGTATGCACCAGGCACAGGAAGTCCTGGCACACAGCAGATGGGCAATGAATAATTGTTCATCCTTCCATGTTCATCCTTCCATCTCCCATTCCCCCATCCCACATATGGCAGAAAGCCAGAGAAGACAACATGGTGCAACTTTCCATGGAAGACAGCATTTAATGAGGGCATGACCTTGATGGTCAGGGAAACTAGATACACACTTAGTCCTTGATGGGGTTTCCTTATGGTCCCACATGTTCCTGCCCTGAAAACTGCCATTAGTAGACCTCATATATCTACCATAATACAGAAAATGGGATTGGGGCTGGTGATCATCATGTCTCTCTCACAAGGAGTTCTGAGCTTCATCTTCTCACAGCCACTCCGGAGTCTTTGCCCCAGTAATTTCAGGTAGAGTCATTCATGGCCAGGGGTTGTCTGCAAAGAGACCACCATGTCCTGCTCACTTTCAGGGAGACTGTGTTGCCATCAGGCATGACTACAAAGACCAGTCGGTAAAGGGAAGGCTTTCCCCAGAGGAACCCAAACTTGGGCATGACAGTAACAGCTGCGTCCTTCTGGACCTGGACTGAGGGAGGACCTAGATACCTTACTGTGGCCCCCTAGATACCCAGCCATGGCCTATACATGGAGTGTGAGCCCATCTGTGTGGCAGTGGCAGAAAAAGCATTGCCCAGAAAAGCTAAATTGACCTGCCTCTGAGAAAAAGGAGATGCTGAAGGGCCCCAGTCAGGGGCTTTTGGCAAATGTTGGCCCAGATAACAAAGGGCCCTAGTTCTGAAGCCTCTCACCAGACACCTGAGGAAGGGGTCCAAATTGTTGATTAAAATGAAATGAGGGGGAGTAGATGTAGCTCAGTGATTGAATGCCTGCTTCCCATATACGAGGTCCTGGGTTCATTCCCCAGGACCTCCTAAAAAACACAAAGAAATGAGGTAAGAAGGGGAGCGAGTTAGCCAATAGTGTGCTGTGGGCAGGAAGGCAGGTATCATCCTGAGGTTATCAACTCAAACTCCTCATCCTTTGGTGGTGATACAAGGAGCTCCAGAGTCACCAGGGCTGTTCTGATTCCCACCCTCATTCCAGCAGTGGGAGGTACCCAAAACCATATGTTCTGGCCCTGAACTGGGCTGGCCCCTTCAGAGTGAGAGATGATTTGTGGCAGCCCAGGGTGAGCCGAAGAGGCATGTGCATGGTGTTTTCTCACCTCCCAATCTCCCAATCTGGGGATCTGATTTCCATTTAGACTACCCTGGGACTAAGAGAATGGAAACCAGAGCCCTGCCTAGGGCAAGTGTGGTGGCTGTTCCAGGCTGAATGGATACAGGAGACTGAGTCCCAGTCCCTCTGCAGCCTGCCCATCCCAAGAAGTAATGGCAGAGCCCCTAGGAAAGATGAGCACTGGCGGCCACTTCATGGGCTCTCTTCAACTTCCGAGCCTGGCCTTCTGCCGCCCATGCCTATGGCTGAATCCGTTCCTGGAGGGAGGAGGTCTATTGGCTGGGTCTCCGTGGGGTGTGAGCATCATTGGGTCACTTGGGCTTGGACCCCAAAGCTCTGCTGCAGGGTGTTCCAGGAGATTCAGGAATCTTCAGGAGGGTGGGGGCTGGGTCCGTGGATCTTGTGGCTCTTCCTAAGATTTAATGTGGGTCACATTAGCCCAGTCAGGGAAATGCTCCAAGTCAAATATGGCTAGTCCCCAGGTGTTGACCGCCAAGAACACGCAGAGGATTCCAATTATGTTCAGCATTAGTCCCGCTTTCATCTGGACAAAAACAGGGTCAGAGTCAGCACTCTCAAGTCTGCCTGGGCTGTCAGAGCAAGGCAAACAGCAAACAAGACACTGGAATTAGTCCTCTCTGCTTTCTGGGCCTCGCCATCCCTATGCCACACTCTTATGCTCACTCCACCCCCAGACAAAGCCATTTCATGTCCACTAAGTGCTACCCATCCTCGAAGCAACCCTGGGAAGTAGGCAGGATAGCAGGGTTCCCTATGCCCACTTTAGCCTCAGGGCAGTGAAGGGAGGCACCAGCCCCAGGCTACTCAGGGAGGTGGTGGCAGGCCTGGCAGTCTGACTCTGAGGACAGTGCTCACTCAACTGCCTTAACCTTCCCACAAGGACTTCCTGAGTTACTTGTGAGTTACTTGTGAGCCTCCTCTGGCTCTTTCATTATGTTTCATTATGTTATGTTCTCTCATTAACCATTGCTTTAAAAATCTGTAAATTGTTAACTGGAGATTGGAATCAAGTTTGCAGTCCAAGGTTTCTGGAATCCACAATCTCCCTCTTTGTGAAAATCCTTCATGGAGTCCCAAAAGACACCCAGCAGATGCCCTGTGATAAGTAACACACAATTTGTTTCTGGCCTCCCAGGGTTGCAGCCCCACCCAAAGCTGCAAAGTGGCCCTCTCCTCCTCTCTTTTAAGGTGTTGAAGCCAAGGGAGGCTTAAAGAGTTCTCCCTTTGGCTGCCTCTGTTTCTGCCTTCTGCTCCCAGGTGATAATGGGTCTCTCCCCTTCCCTGCTCTAGCTCTCTAGACACCTCTACTAATCTCTTCAGATGTCATTAGCATTTTCCCCCAATCTAAGCTTTTTCCCTCCTGACCATCCTAGCTGGTTCTTACTAGTTTGTAAAGTACATCCTTGGCCATGTTGCCCTCCCCACCCCCACCTCTTCCAGTGCTCGGCAGAGGCTGCACAGGTTTCTCCAGGTGGCTGACCTACGAACCACCTCTCTGGCTGGGGAGACAGAACAGCCTATACTAGGAGATGAGCTGGAGATCATTCAAAAAAAGGAGAAGAAAGCATTATGCATTATAAATGCAAAGAATGACTGTAGGTTTGGGCATTCAGTGGTATTGCAAATCATATGATATCATTTTGAAACTGGGCCTCTCATGACACAAACATCATAATCTGATAGGAGTAAATCAAAGCAGCTGTGTTACCATGTCTGTAACCCTGAGGTGTCCATAGGCAAACACAATGGCGTTAGGTGGGGTGGCCACAGGCAACATGAAGGCAAAAGATGCACTCAGAGTACAGGGCAGCATGACGTACAGTGGATTGATGCCTGCAGCACGAGCCTGGGGAAAAACACAGCACTGAATGTCACAGATACAGAAAATAAAAGCTCATGGGAGACCACAGTTCTGAAAAGTATTCCCTGAATGTACCATGTGTGTTTCCACTTCTGGGCCTTTGTCCTGCTGGTTCCTCAACCCCGCGCCACATCTCTGGCTGATAATCTTCTGAACACTGAGCCCAAACTCAAGAGGCTACCTCCTCTGGGAGGCCTTTCTGAACCCTCTCAATCATTCAACTATATTTCTTGGGCACCTATTAAAACCATGCTGGATGTTTAGCCTGCATGGAGTAGTACTATGTTCCCACAGCCCATATGCTGTGCCCTGCCTCATTTTATAGACCATGTGCATGTGTCTGTCTGTCCTGCCACAAACAGGGTGCCTAGAGGGCAGGGACCGTGGCTTTTCACCTGTGTGTGCATCTATGTATGCATGTGTTTTTTTATACACATTTGGAATCATTTGCATGTGGAATTTTCTATCTACTTTCTTTACTCTGCATTTTAAAATCCGGCCATATCTAACAGTACCTAGCAGAGTAGGCACTCATTAAATATGTGTTGAATGAATGATGAATGTCATTCATAATGTCTATCAAAATTAACAATGTATCATGCAAATTTACTGTATATGAGCGCAGACAGTATGCAAAGATATCCATTGCAACATTGTAACAGCAAAACACAGGAAACAGACTCAAAGGCCATCAATAACAGGATGTTAAAATGTGGTATATATAAACAATGAAATACCATGCAGCTGTAAAGGACTGGGTCGATTTTATGTGCTAATGTGGAAAGATCTCTAAGACCTATGGTTATAGTAAAAAAAAATTAAGGTGCAAAACAGGATCAGAGAATGACACCATTTGCTTAAAATGAATTATCTGTGTTTAGTATATCCAGAAAGTTACCTAAGAAATCAGTAACAGAGGTTGTCTCTAGGGAGGAGGCTAGGGGTCTAGGGTCTGTATAATACTCTTTTGTATTAATGGACATTTTTAGTCCATAAGCATGTTCCCATTAAATATCCTTGAAGCTTTTATTTTTAATGGCTCATTAGTATTACATTGTATGAATATATGATAAATTTTTTCACCAATCCCCTATTATTATGGACATATATTTTGTGTAAAATTCTGTGATATACATTGTTTTAATATATCCTTGTGGGCATTGCTGATTATTTCCTTAAGATAAATTCCCAGACATGAAATTTCTGAGTCAAAGGATATGAGCAAGTTTAAGGATTTTGGCTCCTGTTGCTGGATGGCTCTCTGAAAGGCTTTATCACATTCCATTCCCACTGGGAGTAACTGAGAGGTCCCTGGAGATGCCCAGTCTGTTTCCTGATTCTCCCACTTCATAGCCACCCCCTGACCTTGTCTGACTGTGGGTACCATGTAGTATATATGCCTCACGTTCCTCTGTGACCCAGCTGGATGACCATTGTCTTTCCCTTTCCCACTGCTGGGTGCTGAGACAGGAGTGTGAGGGTCATAGAGGTAACTATGAAATCTTGCTTGGGGTTTCTGGTTCCAGAAAAGCTTGTTTTCAAAGGGCCTAACCACCCCCTTGGGATAAGGCCTGCATGTGTCAGGCCTGGGGCCTTGGTGCTCACTGCTGGGGCTGGTGATGACTCAGCCAGGGACTTTGCTAGGGGAGAAGAGCATCACCACTGCATGCCCAGTATCAAAAGATGCTCCTGGGCATCTGTCTATACAGCCTGCTTAGGAGAGGAGGAAATGAAGCCACTTTGCTATGTTTAACACTTTCATATTCCCTTGCAATGGAAGGAAAAAAAACACTTAGGTTTGGTTTCAGTTAACTTTTGATACATGTAGACAGCCAGGCAGCTGAATGGAAATTTACCATCTTAAATTCTACATTCAGTCCCTTTGTAAGTCTGTTCCCAACTCCAGACTAATGATAACCCTTTCCATGCTTATTTTGCAGTCTACAAAGGATTTTCAGAGCTATCATCTCACTTGACCCTCAGCACAACTCTATGAGGAGTCCCTCTGAGAAGTGGTGGGAGATTTCATAAATAACCTCTCAGCCTGATTATCCTCACTGGTTCTTGCTGGTTTGTCACTTAAGTGACATGTTTAAGGAGTCAGGCCCCTGGACTCCAAGCCCAGCGTTCTTTCTATACCACCTTGAGGTCAGTACTGCTAAGGGATAAATGACAGAAGGAAATGCAAGAAAAAATCATAACCAGTTTTAATAGGTTCTGCTTTCTTTTCAATCCAAACTCAAAAACATGCTTGCCTCTAGAGCAAATCTCTTTAGCATCCCCTTCTCCACCACCAGCTACCTCTCTGGCCTCAGTTCTGCTGATTCCTTATCCCCACCCTCACCAAGCATGGTTTCCAGGATCCTCCATCTTGTGCTCCCTCTCCTTCAGTTGGGCTGCTCCATCCTCCCAAATGCCCTCTGCCCCCCATTCATGTTTAAGCCCCACCTCCCCCAACACCCTTTCCCTATGGGTCCCAACCAGTGGTGCTCCCCCTCCTCTGAGTCTTCTCACATGTCTGTGCTCACATCCTCAGAGACACACTCGATCATTTCCCCATGTCACTGGCCTACTCCTCCTTGGTACAAGTCCTATCTCCCCAGCTTGAAAAAAAAAAATCCAGTTAAATTTATAACATAAATTTTGAGCATCTGGTCCATGCTTGGCACTTTGGTCAGCATAGGGGATACAAAGAACCTGCAAAGCACTGAGGGGAGGGCCAGTGTTATCAAGGGCCACAAGTCCATGTCAGAGGCAGGGCTAGACCCAGGTCTCAGAGGCTCCAGCCTCTGATTTCACTGCCTCTCTCAGGACCCAGAAATTTTTCACTGGTTGAATGCTTTCTATGAAATGATGCTAAGGAGTCCTCCCCAAGCCCCAAGAAGAGTTACTTACCATGGAGGCAAAGATGGGCAGGAACAGGGTGGCGGTGGCCACGTTGCTTGTGAACTCAGTGAACCCAGCAACAATCGAAGATAAGATCAAGGTGAGGGCTGCCAGAGGCACTGTGTGCAAGGGCTCCATTTGCTTCCCCATCCAGTCAGACAGCCCTGAGGCCTGGGAAGCACCAGGAGGGGAGTCACCTCAGGGCTACTGGCTTACAGTTCCTCCAGGGCTGGAGGCACCCTCATCTTTCTCCAGAGAGCTCAGTCCATCTCCACTCCTGATTCTCTCTGTGTGTATACATTACATCAGTGATTCACCCATTCCTACAATCTAATCTCCATCCTCACTGTGCTATCTCTTAAATATGTGCTTCCAGTCCACCTAGTCTACTCTCCATATTTGAACATCAATATGCCTTCTAGAAATTTCCACCCAGATGTCCCATGAGCACATGAAGCTCAGTGTGCCCCAATCTGAATTCATCTTCTCCAGCCCAGAATCTGCTTTTTTTCCTTGGCTACTCAGCTTGGTGAATGGACTCAACATCCACCTTCTGTCCAAGCCAGAAGGCTGGGAGTCACCCTGGGGGTCTCTGTCCCCCTCATTCCTTATATCCAATTTGTTACTAAGTCACCCAAAACATCTCATGTCCATCTTTTCCTCTCAGTAACCTATAGTTCCTGAAGATCAGAAGAGTGATCTTGCCCAGAAATTTAGGGTTTAGATTTGAGGTGTTGGGTGAGAAGAGATTGTCCAGGGAGAGAATGAAAAGTAAAGAGAGAAGAGGACAAGGACAGAGTCTTGAAGACATTCATATTTAAGGAGGACTAGAGGAAAGTCAGCAAAAGAGGCCAAGCAGGAACAGAGTTAGGAAGAAACCAAGAGAAAGTGGTGTCTTGGGGGCCAAAGAAAGAGGGAGTTTCAAGAAAGAGATGATAGTCCATGGAGCCAAATGTTCTGAGATTGACTTAGATGAAGACTATAAAGTGGTTCTTCTCCAACTCCTTCCCTGCCCAGACCTTCACTTCAGCCATCAGAGTGATTTTTCTCAAGTACAGATCTGACCCTGGCCTCAATTCTTCCATGGCTGCCCATTGCTTTCAGAATAAAGTCCTTGCTCTCTATCTTGAGTTCAAGCACCTCAGTAAAGTGGCTTCTGCTAGCTTCACCTGCTTCATCTTCTACTGTTCCTCAGCTATACAACTCACACATTTTCTTTTGCTCATGTGCCATCTCTTCCCGAAATGCCCATCCAGATACGTTCCCCTCCCTAGGTTGTGAAGTCCTCCAGAACAAAGACCTCTTCTCTATCATCTCTGTAATCCCTGTGCCTGGCCTAATAGGGACTTAATAAGAATATCTGATGAACGGATGGATGGATGCACAGATGAATGGATGGAGAGGTGACTAGATGGATGGATTTATTCATCTAAAAATTATTTATGCACCCACTATACACCAGACTCTGTCCTACAGTTGAGGAAGCAGCAGTAACAAGATAGAACAAGTCTATCTCGTACATTCTAATTCTGGATGTATGCATGTATAGTATGTATGTGTGGGTGGGAGGGTGGGTGGGTAGATGGATGAATGGATGAAGGATAGCAGCACCAAAAAAGCTGGCTCATCTCCCTCTGGATCATCCCTACTCCAGGAGGGATAGTAGGAAGGGGAGAGTAGCGAAAGTTCCGTGTTTGGGCATTTCTCCCTAAGAGCTGTTCCTCTTCTCCTATGCTGTACTTACTTAGCTAGAGCAAAAATTTAAAATGGTAACCATGTCAACAAAGAGTTCAGCAAGTAAAAAACCAAAGGTGATGATTAAAGCATTCACAAGGACTTGAACAAAAGTCTTTTCATGGGCTAAATCAAAGCAGAGATCATTATCAAATTTCAGAGGGGGTACTTCTTGGCTAACCAGGATCACTTAATCTCTCATTTCTGCAATCACTGAACGAACATTTTCTGAGTACTTTCTCTATTCCAGGCACTATATTTGGTGCTGGGTTCCTAGATGACAAGAAAGAGCCCCTATCCTCTAGGAATGTGCAGTTATATGGAAGAGACAGATGCAGAAACACACAAGCATGGCCCAGAGATGGAAAAGAGGAGGAATGTAGCAGCTCTTTGACCACACTCTTGGTGAAAGAACAGGGCCCGAGGCAGCTCACGGCTGGAGAAGTTACCTCGGATCCTTTAGCTAGAGCAAATCCACCCCCTAGGAGCAGCACAATGCCCCAGGGCACTTTTTGCTGGGTCTCCTTCCAATTCAGCAGTGGAGGGGGATAAAATGGAATTTTCTTTTCTGAGAAGAGAAAAATACAAACACACACATACACAACCCAAAGCAGCATTAGAAAGCAAAAGAGATATAATCAAAAGGAAAAGTGCTAGTAAGGGCAATGAGTACCATCTCATTACCACCTGTAAATTGGATAAAATTTGCAATAATTATATTTTACTTATCACTGGTGAGGATGTTCTAGCACTATTTCACACACTACTGATAGCACTATAAATTGGTACAACTCTTTTGAAAAGCAATTTGACAATACATCTTAAGAGCCATTAAAACACTGTCTTCTACCCAGCAACATCCCTCCTAGAAATTTATCTTAAAGAAGAAATACCCCCAAAGAAAAAGCTAGTGCAAGAAAACATAATAATGAGAAATTCAGAACAGCCAAAATGTTCCATAGCAAGAGAATGGTTACAGTTTTTCAATGGAATATAATGCAGTTACTAGAAAAAATAAAATTTAAGACTGTACCAATAGTGGGAAATGTTTACAGTCTAATCTCAAGAAAAAACAAAAACAGAATTCAAATTGTGTGTCTTAATTATAACCATATGACATATATGCATATTAACAAAGACTGGGAGGAAAAGAGAAAACAAAAAAATATTGATAACATTATGGGAAATTTGAAGCATTTTGCCATTCCTGTAATTTTGCCTTATAATAAATAAGATTTCAAATTTTAAAAAAGCAAAAAAGAGACTTGCATTGAACAACACCCAGGGAACGATTGAAAATCACTGTCTCCCCAGGCTTTTGCCATATAGCCAGCCCTCTTCAAGGGGATGGAATCTTCTGCCTCTTGGGCCCAGGGTCTAGGAAATTCCATAGAGATACTTTGCTGCTAGGTCCCCAATCCTGATGGGCCAGGACTGTAGCCTTACCCTCCTCAGTCTGGCTGCGGATATTGAACTTAGGCTTCTGTGAAGGCACAATGAATAGCAAGAGGGACACAAAGATGGCCACGGTGGCATCAGAGACATACCTAGGTAGGGAAGAGCACAGGGAGTTTTAGCCCAGCTCAGCTGCTGTGACAGTCATTCAGAAAATCTGTTATAACTCCAATGGTTCCATGTCTAAATGCTCATACATGAAGAAACAGTCTCACCTGAGCATGGAAATTGTTGCCCCAAAGCCACATCAGTAGTGGAGTGGGAGACTGAGTCTCAGCTGAGACCAAGAGGCCCAAATTATTGGCCTGGCTCTGTCACCAACCTTGGGTGCCCAATTCCCTCTCAGCCTACATTGCTCCTTGGGTGAACTTTGTGACCTCTTCTTTACCAGGTTTTCTAGAATCCTGAGTTCACCAGAGTGACCACGAGACTTCGGTACTGACCCAAGCAGACTTTCAAAATGAAATACCCAGTTGGGGAGCAGATGTAGCTCCAGTGATTGAGCACCTGCTTCCCATGTATGAGGCCCTGGGTTCAATCCCCGGTACCTCCTAAAAAAAAAAAAAAAGAAATAAGAAATACCCAATAATAGCACCTCCACCCACATCTACCCTTTCTAGGATATGAATGTTTCTCAATCTTTCTTCCATTCTAATAACAGCCAGAAGAGAAACTACAGATACCTGCCCCCCTTTGCCAAGTCTCTGTCTAGAGAAGCTTCTGGATCCCCAGATGTATGTCCTGGGAGGGATTTGCTCAGGTCTAAAGAAAGGAAGGAAGGATGGCAGGGCAGAGACCTGGAAACCAGACCCTGGGAGCCCCACTCCTAACCTATCATCTCTCTCTACTTCACAGCCCTGGCCACCCTGCTTAGCCAGGCAAGTCTCTGGTCAGAAAAAGGAGGAGATGCCACAGGAACACATCTGTATCTTATCATGAAGACTGGCGAGAAAAAAATGACTCCTGAAACCAACAGCGCTCGCTAAAACCCAACTCCAAAAGAAAGCAGGCATGTAATCCAGATTGGCAGCACGCAGACCCCACTGTATTAAGCCAGAGGGTTCCGTAGAACACGCCTTACTCTGTGCCATTCTCTACCCAGGCGATCGACAACCAACCGGGAATGAAGCCTGGTTCACGGGAGAACCACAGAAGGACCAACAGGATGAAGCAGATCATGACGTTGAGCTCGGCGAACGAGACAGGCCCCAGCTTCCTGTACTCTTCCTGCAGCAAACTGTAGGCAGCCTCCTCTCTTTCACTCCTTTCTGCCCCGCAGACACAGTCTCTTTTAAAACTAGAGAATGAAAAGATGGGAGAACAAGTAGATAACAGCAGGACTGTGGTCGGCTCGGAGGCTGACTGGGTGCCTGAACTTTGTGCAGAAAGGTGTGCAGTGTGCCTCTCTTCTGCTGTGGAGCCTGGAGACCTTTCCTCACTCTTGTTCTCACTGCCTAACTGATCTCACAGGATGTAGCAGGGAAATGTCACTATTGAGAGGTAGTGCTGTGTGTGCCCACTGCATGCCTCAGGAGTGCTGCCCGAGCTGGAGGGTATACCCCAGGGGTGGCTAAGATGGCACCAGGTCCGAGGGACAGCAGGAAAGGAGAGGATGGTCAGGAAGATTGGCGGCTGGACAGAACCAGGCGAGCAGAGAGGATAGGAGGCAGAAATAAGCGAAAGGGGGGCCATAGCTGGTCAGAGAAATCTGGCAGCTGCCTGGTTGCCTAGAGTTTCGCTGGCCCAGTTTCCCTGGGGGAAGGCCTTGAAAAGTTCTGGACCCTGTTGAGGTGGGACCAGTCTTTCTTCCCCCACTGCAGCCTGGAGCTTCCTTCGATGGTGTTGGGATGCCAGCCTCCATCACCAAGGTGGCTCAGGAGTCACCTGGAGCAGAAGCAGACCCAGGCAGACTGTCCAGGTAAGAATGGATGGGTCCTTGTGTTCTGGGATGTAGGATTAGGGACCCAGGAGACTCAGGGTAGCAACAGGGGTAGCTGTGGCAGGACGGAAGCCAGGCCGGGCCCTGCTCTTGGATGGGCTCCCCAAGGACCAGTGCCCATTGGCGGAAGGGGCCTATCTAGGGGCAGGAAAGAGGGATTCTTGAAGGAATGTAGAGGATTTCCTGGGAGTTCCAAGCCTTGGGGAGTAGGTAACTGGGGACACTGGTGTGTAGGATGCAGCACCCTGAGGTGTTCTCTGAGGATTCCATTCACACATGCCATCCACTGTCAGTCCAAAGATGATGCACAAGGCCAAAAGATTGTCCTTGGAAAACTCTCCCATGTGGTAGTCTTTCCTGGGATCCTAAGATAAAATTAACAGGAGGGAAGGGGTTGAAGTAATAGGTGATGATTCTAGAAGCCAGTGCTGAACACAAACTGTCTTTGAGAGGCTGTGGGCATGCCGGTGATGGTGGCATGGCCTGGAGCACAAGGGTGTGAAGACATCAAGACATTGCCTCCTGGTGTGCTCAGGGGCTAGGAAAGGAAGCCACAGTGATGGGATCCCAGGTCAGCGTGGACATAACTCTGCTAGCGTGGGAGGGGCCTCTCTGCCCTCATTGCCCCCACCCTGCCCCCAGCAGTCTGTGCTGTACCAAGCACCTATTTGCTGCCACCTGTCATTCCAGAGACTCTTGGGCTGGGCCAGGGCTTCAGATTTCCAGGCTAAAGGATGACCTTGGCATTTCTAGCTGCCCAGCCAAGGATAACAAGCAGCCTGAGCCCAGGTCTGGTGCCAGCTCTATGTCTCTGATCTGCTCAGGGCTCTAGACTGCGGGGCTGCCTGCACATGCTGTCGTTCATGCTGGTCCCCTCCAGCAGCGCCACCAGCCTCCAGGGCCCTCGCGCGCTAGCAGTTTCACTGTCATCTCTGGGTTACTTCCGGTGATCGCTGGCAAGAGATGCGGGTAAATGGATCCATTTTGCCCTTGGGAGCCCCAGGAATGGCCTTCACCACGTTGCTGTTGAACTTGGACTGAATATGCTGCAGAGCAAAGGAGAGGGAAAGGGGTCCGTGAACCCCTGAGTGCCTTTGGTTTGGCAGAAATCAGAAGAACCCTCTTCCCTTTTTAAAGGGGTTGATTGGGGTAGAAAAGTTGAGTATAAACCAGTAGTAGTGTGCCATGTAGTTCTTGGTGGTCCTGCGAGGTCTGTGGCCCCCTTGGGTGAAGTGGCCCCAGACACTGGCCATAAACTCAGTAAGACCGTTTTTCTGGATTAGGCTAGAGGCAGTGACCCTGACCTTGCTCTCCACGACCATCCAGATGAGGGACGCAGATAAGAGCAAGAAGAGACAGTGCAGATGCTTCGCCTCAGGGGCAGTGGTCCAGGCAGATACAGAGGTGGAGATCACCAGGTACTGGTGTGTGGCAGGACGTGGCCTGGGCCAGAGGACATTCCCTTGTTCCCATCATTCAAGCCGAGTGTGAAGAGCTGCCCTCTACCTTCCCATTCTGGGACCTAAACGGGTACATGCAAGTCCCCCCACTCTGCATCCCTGCCTGCTGTGCTCCATGCCTGATTGATGAGGCCCCTGAGCTAGAGGAGCTGTCAGGCAGGGGTGGGGCTGGGCAGCCAACCCTGCACCTCCATCACCATGAGCAGGCCCCAGAATCCCTTTGCAGCAAATGCTCTCCAGGCTCCTTGCAGTCAAGAAGACCTAATGGGGGGACGCGCCAGGCTGGATAACTGCAGCTTCAGCTTCTTAGCTCCCAGAGACCTGCCATCCACATCAAGGCGGATTGGAGCTAAAGGCGCCCTTTGTAGTCTTGGTGCCAGGTTCCTCTGCCTCTTGCTCTGTGATGAAACTCTGTCAGCCCCAGGGCTTTGGGGCAGCCCCTTCGTTGAGGGGAGGCCACAACTAGTGCTCCTGACACCTGGCCATGCCTCCACCTAGAAGCAGTCAGGGGCAGCAACCCTGGCATCCCAAGAGGGGACAAAGAGTAGTGGGTTAAGGGCATAGTCTCTGGATTCAAACCACCTGGGTCCAAATCTCAGTTCTGCTACTTCCTATTTATACAACCTTGCATGGGTAGATCATTTAACTTCTCTGCAACTCAGTTTCTTATCTGTAAATCAGATAATAGCACCTACCTCACACATTGTTGCAAAGATTAAGTTAATATATGTAAAATACTTAAAATTGTCTGGCACTTAATAAGCAGTCAATAAATGTTGGTCATTATTATTACTGTTGACATATAAGGAGACATGGACACTGCCTGCACCTGCAACAGGTCTGGGGCAGGTCTACTGATAGGCCTGCTGGATGGATGTGAGCAAGTGAGCAGGATGGTCAATGAGCATGGGAGAGAAGCCAGGTAAAGAGAGCTGCCATCAAACCCAAGCTGTGCAGGCATGTGCCCACAGGAGCAGCTTCCCTTTCACCTGGGGCCTGTACACAGGGCGAGGTGGGGCAGCACAGCAGGATGGGTATTAGTATTTTACTAATTAGTATTAATACTAGTAGTATTTTCATTGTTATGATTTCTTAAAATTATTTATACCACATTTTTTAGATTTTTTAAAATTAAATTTTATTTTTTAGAGCAGTTGTAGGTTTACAGAAAAATCATGCAGAAAGTACAGAGTTCTTATATTACCCATCCCCCACAGTTTTCCCTATTATTAGCATTTTGCATCAGTACATTTGTTAGGACTGATGAACCAATATTATTATAGTTATACTGTTAACTGTACCCATAATTTACATTTGGGTTCACTCTGTGTTGTACAGTTCTATGATTTTTTTTTCATTGTGGTAGCATATGTACAACATAAAATTTCCCATTTTAACCACTTTCAAGTATACACTTCAGTGGTGTTAAGTGTATTCACAATGCTGTGCTACCATTATCACCATCCATTACCAAAACTGTCCATCACCCAAAACAGAAACTCTATACCCATTAAGCAATAACTCCCCATTCCCCATCCTCACCCCTGCCTCTGGTAACCTGTATTCTACTTCTCTCTCTATGAATTTGCATATTTATTTCACATAAGTGAGATCATACAATATATGTCCTTGTATGTTTGGCTTATATCACTCAACATGAGCTCTTCAAGGTTCATCCATGTTATAACAATTTTTTAATGGCAGTCTTTCAAAAAAGTTCTTCCTTCAGCAGAAAACCTAGAAAAATGCCTCGTTTTCCCCATTAAATCATAGGTTTGCCTCCCAAATTAGAAATCTCCTCCCTCTGGTTGCATAGGCACCTGGTGTTTACTTGGCTCAAGTTCCCTGTGAATGAAGGAACAGAGCAGAGCATGTAGCTCACAGCAAAGTACTTTCTATTCCAGTGTGAGAAGACCTTTGTGCCTTTTAAACTAACAACTCTACTTGTATGTAAATGTTCATAGCAGCATTATTCACAATAGCCAAAAGGTAGAAACAACCCAAGTGTCCATCACTGTACAAATGAATAAACACCATGTATTATATCCATATAATGCAATATTATTCAGCCATAAAAAGGAATGAAGTTTTGATGCATGCTATGCTATAGATGAACCTTGAAAACATTATGCTAAGTTTAAGAAAATATTACATTATGTGAGAGAGGTCAGTCACAAAAGGTCAAATATTTTATGATTCCACTTATATGAAATATCCAGAATAGGGAAATCTATAGAGACAGAAAGTAGATTAGTGGTTGCTTAGGGCAGAGGGGGATGGGACGAATGGGAGAGTGTAGCTAAATGGTACAGGGTTTCTTTATGAGGTGATGAAAATGTCCTAAAATTGATTGTGGTGATGGTTGCACAACTGTGAATATACTGAAAATCACTGAATTGTATGGTATATGAATTATATCTCAATAAAGCTACAAAAAAAAAACAAAAAACAAGCTGCTCTTTTTAGGTGTTTATCAGCCACACATCATGGTTTCTGTCCAAAGTCTAGCTGTTGTCAAAGTTGAGTTTTGGTGAACTTGCCATTGTGCTGGGAATAGGAAGGTAAACTTTCCAGAACCTGGCATGCTACTGGGATCATGATAGGCATTCAGTAAAGACCTGGATCTGGAATGACTTGGACATTATCAGGAGATTTGCTATGACGTGGTCTAATGGACACATGCAGCCAAGTGGAAGCTTGTCTAGCAGTGTATATTTGGCCCACAGGGACAAGCAGCTCTTTAGTTGCATTTACTCACACTGATGGCACACCTGCTCATGCTTCCTGGTCCGGGAATTGTGCTGGGTGCAGGGGTCAGAGAAAACATACTGCAGGCCCTGTCCTTGAGGAGCTCATGGTCAAGGGGAAGGGGCAGCACTGGAACATGGATACAGGCACAGAGTGATAGGGCTATAACAGGCCCAGGGACAGCCTAGAGGAGTGAGCAAGTAATTCTTCCGAGATGAAATGGAGGAAGGGAAAAAGTCAGGGAAGGTATTACTAAGGAGACTTTTACCAGGCAGAGAAGGTAGTGAAATAGGAAATGACATTTCAGGAAGAAGGAACAGCATGAGCTAAGGCTCCAGGAACAGCCTGGAGGGCCCAGAAGGGAGGGCAGTCTAGTGGGAGATGAGGCTGGAGACAAATCCTGGGGCCAGACCTGAAGAACTTTGTAGACCCCCTTATTGGGTCTGAATTTTTCAGCAGGGGCATGACGTAAGCAGCTCAAACTTACTTGCATCTCATAAAAATATACTGGAGCCATAGCCAGGAAAGCAGCAGCATTATCACCATATTGGGGAAGGCAAATCCAAACCAAGAGGCAAAGTTCAAGACGTCTTTGCTCTCAGGAAACAATCTGAAAGGAGAAACATTGGTCCACACCTCAAGCCAGAAGCTGAGCTGTAGAGAGCTGAGGCCACCCGCGGGGCAGGGCAGGCCCTGTGGGTGGAGGCTGAACAGCAGCTGGACCCTGAGAGTTCAGATGGGCCAGAGTGGGGGCCATGTCCTATGCAGACACCCAGGACTCACACCACATACAGACAAGTCCCTCCCCCCACGCTACCCCCTAAATCAATTTGGGGCCAAGAGGAGCCTGAGGCATGATCAGCTGAGCGTCTCATGAAATCTATGGCTCTTGCCTCCAGAAAATGCACCTATGTACACTCAGGCCCATGATTTGGCCAACAGTTTCAGGAGTTCCCCAGATGCCTCAGAATCCTCACTGTGTGGATTTCTACAAGGGAAGGGCCCCCTCTTAGAAAAGCAGATCTCAAAAGCATCCCAGGGTGGGGCCAGGAGACATCAGCAGGGGCTGCAGGAAGATTACTCCAATCCCAGCCTCTCCTCCCAACTCCAGCTCCTCTGCTAATCCCAGCAGCTGCTCCCCTCAGTCAAGAGTGCAAAAGTAAGCACAGAACTTTCCTCACTCCGCTGACAAAGGCTGCTTTTCCCAAAGGAATTTGAGAACAGTGTGATTATCATTATAGAAAATATTCCCAGTATCAAAAACAGCGTAGTTGTTGAACCTTAAGTTTCTACCTGATCAGGATCTGGGCCTCTCCCTTCCACCTCCTAGATCTTGTGCCAGCAGTCCTTCCCACCCCTGTCCAGGACTCTTGTCTACAGAGGACAGGGACCACCTTTTTTTTTCTCCTACCCACTGCAATTTGTACATACCTCCATTAATGCATTTACCATGTCCAAGTGGAACCCTCTTGGCATCTGCCACCCTCAGCAGACCATGAGTTCCCCGCAGGCACGGTCCCAGTTTCACTCACTTCCAAGATCCCAATCCCACCCAGCACAAGGCCAGGCCCAGAGCTGGGGTCCTCATGGCTTGAATCCCTTTGTGGCCACGGCTGGAAAATTCCAAACCATCTCCCCTTTGGTCTACCTGGGGCCTCACGAGGGCTGATTGTCCTTGAGGGATATACCATTTCAAGGGCAATTAGTGGGGCTATAGTGAATGAGAAGGAAAGGAAATGAGCAACCTGACCCCCAACCCCATATACTATCTATAGATCCCCAATATCATTGGACCATCACCATTGACAACCAAAGGAGGTGAGCAAAGGGAGTATGGGGGTGTCTTTTATGGTTGTCTATATTCTACAAGTTTTAACCAAGGACCCCTGAGTTTGGGAACATGTTGACATCTCCCATGTCTTTAGCTCAGAGTTCAATCCACATTCCCTCTCTGAGCAAGAATCTGCAGCTCAGGGCAAAAAGGTAGAACTCACCTCAGGGCATGAAGCAAACTTGGGTCTTAATTTAACCCACCCCTGGATGTTAACTCCACTAGGTCTGTGAACTGTATTAGGTCCCCATCCCCACTGAGGGCTTACAGGTGGTTACAGGGGAGCTAGGGCACAGAGACAGGATAGGGACATGTCTGCACTCCCACCAGGCTCCCCAGGACTCCACAGGGTCCATCTGTGGAGGAGGGAGAGGTGAGTAGGTCCCTCCAGTCCTAGGACTCACTAATCTTGTCCCTAGAAGATATGGCCAGTGACTCACTCATGCATCTGGCCCAGGAGCACCACATTAGGTCCCGTCCCAGTCAAAGTAGCAGTGCCTCCGATGCTGGCTGCATAGCACACACAGAGTGTCATGCCTTTGGCCACATTCTTCTTGACTTTTTCCTCCTGCTGCACCATGGCGGGGTCTTCAAAAATCTCTTGGTTCCCTGTGGTGCAGACACGAGATGATAGCTGAGGGTACACAGACCTGAGCTAGTCACAGGGACCACTTGCCCACCCCCAGGTCCTGACTCTGCTGCTAACCTGAGGATTGGGGTGTCCCAGCTCTTCTGGATCCTTTCACATGTTCCCCTCAGCCTACTGCCCCAATTTGTATTCTGGTCTCATCTGCCTTGCCAGAGTCACTTCCCATGGCTTTCCAAAGTATCCTTGATACTCCATCCAAATTCAGCTGCCATGCCCCATACTCCCTGCCTCCTTGCTATTATGCTCCAGCTCATCGCCACCAGCTCTTCTGGGGTGCCCAAATCCATCTCAAACCTCTCCTTGCAAGTTCTTTCTCTTCTGTGAGCTCCTTCAGTGCCTGGCTTATGGCATTCACATAGCTTCCCTCAAGTCAGAGCGTTTTGTTACTAGGGTCCTGTTTATTTTGCCTCCCTGGGGACTCCATAAGGTTCTGCATTATGAATGTGACTGATCTCTGTATCCCCAGGACCATGCCCAGGGTCCAACAACCAGGTGATCGGCCATGAGCCCTTGGTTCCCCTGTGCTGAGCCCCAGGGTTAGGGTAGCGAACAAGGCAGACTCTATCTATCCTTGTCTTCCCAGAGCTAGATGTTTAGCAGGGAAGCAAACATTTGACAACCAACCCCAATACCTGTAGGACCAGAGAGCAGAAGTATTTGACCTGTTCAAGGAGGTCAGAGAAAGTCTCCCTGAGGATGAGTAGGAGTAGCAAAGGGTGAGGGGGCATCCAGTAGGTGCTCAGAAGATGTTTGATGATGCCTGAATGAATAATCAAATGAACACTTGTGGATTACTGTGATGGATGGAAGCTTAGGTGGGACTTTGTTGTAAGTTCTACTGAAGGAAATGAACTAAGATCTAACTTATATGCAATAATCACATTCCTAAAACTCATGGAAACAGCATTTTCTAAATACTTTTGTTATGCCTGTGTTGGGAGTGGAATCATGTCCTCTACATAAAGCATGTTCAGGGAGGAGCGGATGTAGCTCAAGTGGTTGAGCACCTGCTTCCCATGTGGGAGGTCCTGGATTCAATCCCCAGTACCTACTAAAAAAAAAAAAAAAAAGCATGTTCAGGTCCCAACCCTGTGAGTGTGAACCCATTTGTCAATAGGACCTTTGAAGATGTTATTAAGGTGTGCCCCAACGGTATGAGGGTGGACCCTAATCCAATATGGCTGACAATGAAGTAGATGAAGAAGAGGGAAAGGGTGGGATGAAAGAAGAGGGGGAAGAAGAAGATGGTGGGGCCTGTGCACTGGCATTCACAAAGAGCCTGGTCACCATCCCAATGATCGGAGGGCATAGGGCCTTGTTCCAGGAGAACATGGCTGCTGTGCAAGCACTTGGAAGGTGTGGAGCTGCTGCTCCAGCAGACCTAGAGGACAAGGCAACAATCCAGAGCTGACTGTCAGACCTTGGAATCTAATAGAGTTTGCCCTGCTGTGTTTTGGATTTGTGTAGGACCAGAAACCCCTGTTTTCCTTCCAATGTCTCTCTTCTGGAATGGAAAGTGTATATCCTATGCCTGTATATCAGATACAGATAGCTTATTTTCTAGGTTTCACAGGTCCAGCGGACATAGGAATTTTACCTCAGAACAGACCACACTCATAACTGATTTTGATGAGACTTGATACTTATCATTGTTACTGAAATGACTTAAGGCTTTTGGGATGTTGAAATGGAATGAATTTTGCATGTGAGAAGAACATGTCTTTTGAGAGTGCAGAGGTCAGACTATTGGGAATAGTCGCCCACAAAAGGCATGTCTAGGTCCCAACACCTTGTCCTAAAGGTGTGAACCCATTTATAAATAGAACTTTTTGAAGATCTTATTAGTTAAGGTGCCAAACTGAATAAGGGTGGGCCTTAATAGCCAAAGTCCTTATAAGCAAAGGAAATTGGAGTCAGAAAGGTGAAGCCACAGGGATTAGCCAGATGCTGGAGTCAAAAGAATCCAGAAAAGAAAGGAGAATATGCCGCCATGTGACGGAAAGCCAAAGAACCCCAAAGATTGCCGGCCAGCCAGAAGATACTGACTCCAGGAGGAAGCTAGCTTCTAGCCTCTGAAACCATGAGCCAAGAAATTCCTGTTGTTAAGCCAACTCATTGAATGACATTTGTTTTACAGCCAGGAAACTAAAACAGCCTATTTAAAGGAGGAGTCCAGGAAGCAGGGAGGGAGGAGGAGGAGGCCAAAGCTTTTGGCAACATAGGGGAAGGGTGCCATTGTGGACTCCCACAACCCCCTGGCCAGGGGCTTACCTGTCACGCTCCCTCTCTTGTCCTTGAGCTCCATAGCCTCCGGGTTAGCCACAGCAGCTGTGCTTGTTATGTTCAACTGCTGCAGCATGGCCTCAACGATGGGCACCATCATGGCCGTGGTGGCCGTATTGCTGATCCACATGGACAGGAAGGCCGTGATGCACATAAAGCCCAGCATCAGCCTGCAGAGGAGGGGCACAGAGGGAAGCCTGAGGATTCCCCACCCCTGCCACCCCTAGCCCCCAGGGAGCAAGTGCGGACTAGGTCTACCCTGGGGAATACGAGGGGCCAGGAGCAAGGTTCTGGGGCTAATTTCATTCAACAACTGGATGTTCTAATAGGTGGTGACAGCTGTAGTGCATCTCTTTCCTCTTTCCTTCCCCTTCTTTCTTTTCTTCCTTCCTTTCTCCCTCCATCTCTCTCCCACAAACATTATGTCTACTCTGCTGGCTGCTGGGGTCACCAAGAAGCCTCAGTCACAGTCATGGGTCTAAGGAGCTCTCAGTCTAGCTGGGGAAGCACAGGTACCCAGATGACCAGGACATTGGTGAGCTCAGAGAAGGGGTGGTACTAGAGCAGCCCTCCATGCAGGTAGCCCCAATTTCCCACTTCTATATAAAAATTCCCACCTGCCCCAGACCCTGCTAATCCTCTCATAAGTTCAGAAGGACTGCATCAAGTCAGCCTTCAGGGGTGGGGCAAACCTAGGAGGGAACTTTGGGAAGTGTGACCCCCTCATGGCTGAACCCCCCTACCTATTCCCC
>JAQZBX010033380.1:0-25422 GCA_029593785.1 Cabassous unicinctus | reverse complement strand
GCCCTAATCATAATTCAATCATGCCCAGATTAACAGATCAGATTACAGGCATGATCCAATTATATTTTTGGAATTCATAATTACATCAAATTCCCCAACGGTTACACCATCCCAGATTCCTCAGGACTGGGGGACACCTATGGATTAGAGTGGACTTACTGGTATTCTGTTATGGACTTATCGTGATTCAAGTAATGGAAGAAATTACAACAGTAATATGGAGCCAGTGGCCACTAGACACTTTGGGGGCAGGTAGAAGGAAAAGCAATTGTAATACAGGGGCTTTTTCGGGACTTGGAAATTATCCTGAGTGACATTGCAACGACAGATATAGGCCACTTCACATCAGCATATAACATGCAGAACTGTGTGGGAAAGAGTATGTTCTACAATGTGAACTACGGTCCATGCTTAGTGGCAAAGCCCAGTATGTGTATATCCATTGTAGATGATGTGCCACACTAATTAAAGATGTTTATATGGGAGGTTGTGGGAGGTGTGGGACGTGGGGCATATGGGAATCCCTATAATTTGGTGTAACATTTATGTAATCTAAGTATCTTAAAAAAAACAATTAAATGAAAATAAATAAATAAATATATTATGTGAACAGAAATATATTATGTGAATTATGAATATGGGTAGAATTGCATATATAAGACCATTTTTCTTTGATGCTGGAAAAATATAAATTAATAGTACAAAATGTTAATATCAGACAAAAAATCCACAAAACCTTATACTAAGTGAAGGAGATGAGACATATAACATATTTTATCATTCCATTTATATAAAATGTAAATAGTAATCAATTTATAAAGATGTATGTAGTTTAGTGGTAACGTAGGTCTGAGGAAGGAATGCTAAGGTTATGGAGCCTTTGTTTTTGGAGTAGTGAAATTGTTCCTAAATTTTTGAGATGATGAATATACAACATTGTGATTATAGTAAAAGCCATTGATTATAAACTTTGGATAGAATGGCCAGAAATAGCAGCTATGTACAATTGGAGAAGCATAGAGAGATTGAGGGGTGAAGAATTTTCTTGTTTTTTTTTGTTTGTTTGTTTATTATTACTATTATTGAAATAATGATAATGCTCTGTTAATGATTGAAGTGATGAATGCACAACTATGTTACTATAGCAAATACCATTGTTTGTCCACTTTGGATGAATTATATGCTTCATTAATATGTATCAGTAAAATTGATTTAAAAAAAAATTAAAAAAAAAATAAATTAAAAATATAAAACCTGTGGGCAAGAAGGCCGAGTGTTGAAATCGTTGAATTGCTGAAAGAAAACAACTACCAACCAAGAATTTTATATCCAGTGAGACTTGCTTTCAAAAATGATGGAGAGATTAAGATATTCCAAGATAAACAAATGCTGAGGGAATTCATCACCACTAGATTTGCCCTAAAAGCAATGCTAAAGGGAGGTCTCCAGACTGAAAGGAACACTAGTCATAATGAAAAAAATACCTCTAGTAAAGGTAACCATTTGGACAATTATAAAGGCCAGTATTTTTTTTTTTCTAGGTTCCCAAGGTTAAACCCAGAACCTTGTATATGAGAAACAAGCCCTTAACCATTGAGCTATATCCACTCCCCCCAGTACTCCACGTCTTACATGCTAAAGGTGCTTAGATGCATAAAAAGTAATGGTCAAGCTATGGTTTTGAACATACATTGTAGAAAGATATAATTGTTAACAAGTATCTAAAAGGGAGGGAAGAGATATAGAAAAAGTCTGTATGCAACTGAAGTCAAGATGGCATCAAATTAATTATGGTTGTTATATATGCATGTTATTAAATTTTCACCCCATGGTAACCACAAGAAAAATATTTCAAGAAAATATCCAGATAGCAATGACAGAGCTCATAGCATGGTACAATGCAAAATTTTAAAAAAAAAAGGCATTTACAGAAGAATTGAGAAAAAATTATGACTTAAAAAGACTAGCAAAATGGCAGAATGATGTCCTACAATATCAGTAGTAACTATAAATATAAAGTGATAAATTATCCAGTCAAAAGGCAGATATTGGATGAAAGGATAAAAAAGCATGATTCAAATATATGCTGGCTGTAAGTGTCTCATCACTTCAAAGACATAAACAGGGCAAAAGAGAAGGGATGGAAAAAATATAAACAAAAAGTTTGCTGAAGTAACTATGCTAATATCAGATAAAATAGACAAGTCAAAGACACCTATGAGGGACAAAGAGAATCATTATATACAAGTAAAGGTATCAACAAAACAAGAAGTTGTAACAATTATAAATATATTTACACCTAACAGCAGACCTTAAGATATATGAAGAAAATACTGACAAATTTGAAGGGAGAATTTAATCATTCTACATTAATAGTGGGAGACTTAATACACCACTTTCAGTAATGATAAGAACATCTAGGCAGATGATCAATAAGGAAATAGGACTTATATATTACACCTAACCAAATAAACCTAATGGACATACATAGAACACTTCACCAAACTACAACAGAATATATACTTTTCTTGAGGACATGTGGATTATTCTCTAGGATGGACCATACCTTAGATGACAAAACAATCTCAAAAAATTAAAAAAATATATAGAAATCATATATTGCATCTTCCCTAACCACAAATAAATAAAACCAGAAATAAGTAGCAGAGGGACAAATGGAAAATTCACAAATATGTGGAAATTAAATGATATACTCTTAATATCCAATGAGTTATACAGGAAATCACAAGGGAAATTAAGGATTATCTTGAGAGAAATTAAAATGAAAATAAAACATACTAAAATTACGGGATGCAGGAAAGGGTGTGCTGAGAATTAAATTTATAACTCTAAACAATTACACTAAAATAGAAAGATTTCAAATCAGAAACTTATCCTTAAAATTGGAAGAACTGGAACAAATAGAGCAAAGTAAACAAAAAGTAAATTGAAGCAAGGAAAAAATAACGATTAAAGTGGAGATAAATGAAATAGAGAACTGAAAAGCAAGAGAATCAATAAAACAAAGGGCTGATTCTTTGAAAAGATGAACAAAATTGACAAAACATTACCTAGAATGGTGAAGAAAAAAGAGTACTCAAATAACCAAAATCAGAAATGAAAAGGGAAATTATACAAATGACCTTGCTGAATAAAATTGAATATGAAAGGATACTATGCCAATAAAATAGATAACCTAGATGAACTGGGCAAATTCTCAGAAACATAGAAACTATTTACACTAACACAAGACAAAACATAATATATCAACAAACCAATAAACAGTAAAGAAATTGAATCCACAATCAAAAGCCTACCAAAAAATTAAACCCTAAGACCAAATGGCTGCACGGGGACATTTCACCAAATATTACAAGAAGAAATAACACCAACATTGATCACATTCTTCCAAAACTTTGAAGAGTTGTGAACACTCCCTAATTTATTTCATGAGGTCAGGCTCACACTTATACCAAAGACAGATACAGATAACACAAGAAAAGAGAATTACAGACCAATATCTCTTATCAATATAGATGCCAAAATCCTCAAGAAAATATATTCAAACCAAAGTATATTAAAAGAATTATGCACCATGATCAAGTAGGATTAACCCCTGACCTTAAAGGATGGTTAAACTTAAGGAAATCAATTAATATAATATATCACATTAACAGATATATTAACGATTATCATCTCAACTGAAGCAGAAAAGGCATTTGACAAAATCTACCATCCCTTCTTCATCAAAGCTCTTATAAAACTAAGAATAGAAGGAAACATCCTCAACATAATATAGGACATCTATGAAAAACCCACAGCTAACATTCCACTTAATGGTATAAGATAGAAAGCTTTCCCTCTAGAATCAGGAAAAAGAAAAGGATGTTCAGTCACCACTGTTATTCAAAAGTTTACTAGAAATTATTTCCAGAGCAATTATTCTTGAAAAAGAAATACAAGTTGTTTACATTGAAAAGAAAGAAGAAAAAAATTTCTTATTTGCAGATAACATAGCCCTATATGCAAAAAAATCCTGAAAAATCCACAACAAAATTCAAGAGTTAATAAATGAAATCAGTACAGTAGTGATGTACAAGACCAATTCCCCAAATCAGTAGTGTTTATATAAATAAGCAATGGACAATTGGAAGAAGAGATCAAGAAAAACTAATTTTAAATAGCAACTAAAAAAATCAAATATCTAGGAATAAATCTAACCAAAGATGGAAAAGACTTTTTCACAGAAAACTTCAAATCACTTTTAAAATAAATCAAAGAAGACCAAAATAAAAAGAACGACCACGCAATTGGGAAACAAAATTCTCTTCAACAAATGGTGCAGGAAAAACTGAATCTCAATATGCAAAAAATGAGGAAAATCTCTACTTCACAACATATAAAAAATCAACTGAAAATGGTTTAAAGACCTAAATATTAGAGCCAAAATTATCAAATTCCTAGAGGAAATGTAAGAAAGCTCTTGAGGTGGTAGGCAATAGTTTCTTAGTCTTTACACCCAAAGCACAAGAAATAAAAAAATACATAAATGGAACATCATTAAAATGAAAACCATTATCTCCAAGGACTTTATCATGAACATAAAATGACTTGCACAATCAGAGAAAATATTTTGAAATCATATATCCAATGAAGGTTTTATGTCCAGAATACATAAAGAAATATTTCAGCTTAATAACAAAAAAGCAACCTAATTAAAAAATGGGCAAAAACTTAAATAGACATCTCTCCCAGGATCATATACAAATGGCCAAAAAGCACAAGAAAAGATGCTTACAATCATTTGCCATCAGGGAAATGGAAATGAAATTCACAATGTGCTGTGAATATTCTCGCTGACCTAATTTTGTGATAATCAGGGTAGGGGTAAATGTTAACTATATTAGAACCCATGCATGTGTCCCCAGATCTAGCTTTTCTCCCTAGGTCTGGTTTTTAGAATGCTGGTGATAAATTAAGCTTGATTTATTATATGACCATCCTTTATGGGAAAAGACTGTAATTTTGAGTATCTTTGGTCAACCTTAAGAGGTACAGCAGGGGGACAGATGTGGCTCGGTGGTTGGGCGTCTGTCTCCCATATGGAGGGACCTGCGTTTGATCCACGGGACCTCCCGGTAAAAATAAAAAAAAAGAGAAAAGCAGAAGGTGCTTGGGCCACTAGGCCCTGTGTGCTGATGCTCTGCCAGGCTCTGTGAGCCCTGCAGCAAGATGATGACGTAACAGGAGAGTGACACAAGGGAAAGCCAAGACGAGATGCACCAAAAACCAGGAACTAAGGTGGCAAAGGCAGTAGGCCGCCTCTCTCCCACCATGGAGATTCCGAGGATTGAATCTCAGTGAAGACAGGAGGAAAAGAATGAGAAGAGAGGGCAGGAAGTAGACACAGAAAGTTGCCCAGTGAATGGACACAGAAACAGCAAAAATAGGGGACTAGGGGGGTAAAAATGGATGAAAGTAAATAAATAAATAAATCCTTAAGAAATATATAGGGGAGGAAGATACAGACTATAGTTTGTAGTAATACTTTGATGATGCTCTTTCATGATTTGTTAACAAATGTTTCACAACAAAGCAGGGTGTTAGGGAGTGGTAATGTGTGGGAACCCTGTATGACGTTATGCATGTTTGTTTTGTAAGTTCACAATGTTTACTGAACACTTATAATTTATGTATGTTCATGTATGAATGATATACTTCAATAAATTGTTTAAAAAAATCACAATGGAATACCATTTCACACCCACTAGAATAGCTATTATTAACCAAACAACAGTATTTTATAAGTGTTGGAGATAATACAGAGAAATAGGAGCTCTCATTTATTGCTTGTGTGAATCTAAAATGTTGCAGCCACTGTGGAAGACAGTTTGGTGGTTGCACAGAAAGTTAAATATAGAATTGCAATATGACCTGGCAATCCCACTACGTATGTAACCAAATGAATTGAAAGCAGGGCCTTGATCAGTAGTTTGTATACCAATGATCGTAGCAGGATTATTCAAAATTTTCAAAATATAGAAGCAACCCTAGTGTCCATCAACCAATGAATGGATGAAAGATATGTGGTATGTACCTACAATGGAATATTATTCATCTATAAAAAGGAAAGAAGTTCAGACATATGCAACAGCCTTTATGAACCTTAAAGATACCATGTTGTATAAAGCATCAGACACAAAAAGACAAATACTGTATGATTAAATTGATATGAAACTATTAGAATGAGCAAACTCATAGAGTTAGAATGTAGAATATATGTTACCAAGGCACAGAATGGGCCTAGGGAATAGGGAATAAAGGCTTAATGCAAATAGTTCCTATTTGGAATGATGGAAATATTTTGGTAATTGATGGTCATGATGATAGCACAGAATTGTGAATATAACTGACAGCACCAACATGTATATATGAATGTGGATAAAAGGGGAAATGTTAGGTTGCATTATGGTAGCAGAATATATATATTTTAAAACAATCGACGAAACTGCACTACACAGTGTATCTTAATTAAAACATTAACTATAGGTAATATAACAGTTATAAAATGCATTTTCATCAATTCTAATAAATGTACAGTATCAAATTGTTCTGTATACCCATAAATTCTCTAATAAACTTTTAAAAACTAAAAAATCAAATTAAATTGGAGGAGGGGGACTGAGACAGTCTGATAAAGGGAAAGCCATGCAAGGGATTAGTAGGGCTCCATGATGAGAACCATTCCCAACGAATCATAATTCAGAGTCCAGAAGAAGAGAAAGAAGAGCTGAAATGTATTTGATAAATCATGGTCCAATACATGCAAAATTTGGGTAAAGTTATAAATCCTCAAAGTCAAGAATCTGAGATAACTGTGAATGAGATTAATTCTTAGAAATTCATGCCAAACTACAACATAACTAAGTTTGAATAAAACTAAAGACAAAAAAAAAAAAAAAAAAAAAAAAAAAAAAAAAAAAAAAAAAAAAAAAAAAAAAAAACCCTGAAAGGCAGTGAGAGAAAAATGCATTCCCAAAAGAGGAATAATGATTCAAATGACAGTTGAATTCTTCTCTGAAAAATGAACATGAGAAGGAAACAATATTTTTCAAGTGTTGAAGAAAATATCTGTCAACCATCAATACTGTATCTGGCAAAACTATCCTTCAGAAATGAGGATAAATAAACACAATTACAAATGAAGGAAAACTAAGAGAATTTGTCTCGAGCAGGTCTATCCTTAAAGAATGACCAAAGGAAAATCTCTAATTAGAAATTAAATTATCAAAGAATTGTACTGGAAATTTCACACAAAAAAGAATAATGAATTGGGTAAAAACAGACATAATTATAGTGGACTATCCTCCTGAGTTCTATTTGATGGTTGAATCAAAACTTATAATATCATCAATTGTTTTAAGAAATCTATACAGTGTGATGTACTCAAAAACAGTATGAATAAAACAAGGTTTAACCCTTAAAATATTCAAATAATGTACATAAATTTTTAAAAAATAAGAAACAGAAGAAACATGGAAAAATAACAAAAAAGGAGGTGTTAGCTCTAACTTACCAATAATTACTTTAAATGTAAATATTTCAATAACATACATTAATTAAAAGACAGAAATTGGCAGTGCGGATACAAATACATAGAAAAAAAATGTACTATTAGAAATTCACTTCAAACAAAACATAGTGACATTGGAAGTAAAGATGTATAAAAAGATACATGATGATAAAATCAATCAATAAACAGTAAGAGTTTCTATGTTAATATCAGATTAAGTAGATATCAGAAGAAAAAAAAATTACTGGGGGAAAAGTTAAACCAAAGAAAAAGACACAATGATCTTAAATGTGTATGTACCAAAACATCATGGTTTTTAAACTGTTGGGCTAAAAGTATAATTAGAGAATGCATGGTTAAACAGAGGTTTTCCAACACCTACTTTTCAGTAAATGAGAGAAATACTAAATAGAAATCTAGCAAAGACATAGATCTGAACACCACCAATCAACAAGATCTCATCAACTTCTATAGAGCACTCCACTCAACAATACCAAGTACATATACTTTTCAAGAGCTCTTGCAATATTCTCCAAGATAAAGCATATCCTGGGTCACAAAATAAATCTTAACAACATTTAGTAATTGATATCATACAGAGTATTTTCTTTAAATATAAAGGATTCAAACTAGTAATCAATAACAGACACTGCAAAAGAGTAGGAAACAATCAATACGCTTCTGGGAAAATGACATTGATGTAGGTAGGCATTGCTCAGCTCTCTCATAAAAAATGAAAGAGAAAGGGTAAAAACCTACCCAAGGGAGATGATTTGGTTTTCTACAAAATGGAAGGCTGCTGAGAATTGTCCACAAGGGAGCAGGAAAAGGAGCCAAAGAGGCGCCAGACCTGATTTGCCAGACATGTGGCTGGAAACAGCAGGTACTTAAGCACCCCCCTCAGGGCAAATAGCCTCTGTAGAACCTCTGGCTCACTGTAGCCAGGTGAGTGGGAGGGAGCATTCTCTGGGAGAAAGAGGGGTCTGGCAAAGGCTGGAAAGTGGTTTCTTTTTGGTGGGTTTAGCCACCTGACCTCCTTTGAATCTCAGGGAGGACCCCAGGCAGCACTGAAGTGTTCCCAGGGAGATGGAGGGGGGATCTGCTGAGGCAGGCTGTCACAACCAGCCACCCCGGAAGAGAGGAACTAGTTTAGGGAGGGGGAAGAGAAAGACACCTTACAATTCTGGCCCTGAACACTGTTAGAAGTCCAACTTGCCAGAGGGATCAGGGGTGGGAAGATCCAGATAAGATTTCAGAAGACTGTTTAACCTATAGAGCTGGTGTAGCTCAGTGGAGGAATTCCTGCCTTACATATAGACAGTCCCTGTTTCAAGTCCTAGTACCTCCAAAGAGAAAGGATCCAGGGAGTGATCCACTGAATTATCAGGGAAACAGGTAGCACTTTATGATGGGGAACATATAAACTGAGATTCTGTTGTTTTGTTTTAGGTTTCTTTGTATCATTTTTTTTATAGGTTCCTTTTTTTCCTTTATTTTCTTGCTAAACCTGGGTACATCACCTGCAGAGGGCAGGCTGCATTGTGATTAATGAATGAGCACTAGCAACATGAGAAGGTCTATAGGGGCCTAAAAGGGAAGGCTGATTTTTGGTGCTGTTTTGTTTCTCATCTGTTGTCTTTTCCTTTCTTTGTTTCCTTGTTTTCTTTTACTTATTTTTTAAACCTACTTTATTTATTTTCTTTCATTCATTTTTCTATATTCTGACTTCTGCTGCTTTTCTTTCACTCTCCATCTTCTTATTTTGTCTTTTTTTTTTTTTTTCATTTTCTCTTTCTCCTCTTTTCCCCTTTTATTCTCTTCTCATCTGGATGGCCTTCTAATTCATTCTATATTTTTCTCTATTTGGCTCTTATTTCATTATTTTCTATTCCACCTATGTTTATTCTTATTCCTTTGTATATTTTTATAATTTTGTACTTAGATTACTAATTTCATTTTGTAACACTTGTACTGTACTCTTCTATTTTTTTTATTATTATTACTATTATTATTTTTCTCTTCTTACCTCATTCCTTTACTCTGGTGCTAATATTTTTTTTTCAAGGGAACACAGACAGCTGCAAGGATATAGAAAAAGGGGAAGCAAGTATCAAAAAAGGAACCTTACCACACACAAAGAAAAAAACAACATAAAACCCTAAAGTTAAAGAGAAGCAAATAAACTGACTAAGCCCATCAAGGTAAAAAGATTACTAGACACAAACAAAAAATTACAAGCCATACAAAGAACAGGGAGACATGGCCTAGTCAAATGAACAAAGTAAAAAAACAGGAGGAGATGCAGAACAGGGAACAACTGATCAAGGATGTCCAAACAAATGTCATGAATCAACTAAATGAAATGAAGGAGGAGAAAAAGGATATTAAAAAGAAACAGGAGGAAAATACTGAAGAAATTATAAACATACATAAAAAGATAATGGATATGATGCTGATGAATGGCACAATGCAAGAAATAACAAAATACCCTGGAAGCACATAACAGCAGATTTGAAAAACCAGGGGGAAGAAATAATGATGTTGAAGACAGTACATCTGAAATCAGATAGTAGAATTGATAGATATAAGATAGATAAAATTCAACAAGGACTTAGGGATTTGAATCCAACATGAAATGCACAAACATACATATTATCTGCATCCCAAAGGGAGAAGAGAAGGGAAAGGGGCAGAAAGAGTGAAAGAGAAATTAAAACTTCACAACTCTTTTGAGACACATAGACATACATGTCCAGAAATCACATTGCACCCCAAACAATATAAATCTTAACAAAACTACCCAAAGACATATACTTATCAAATTATCCAATGCTAAAAATAAAGAGAGATAACTGAAAGTAGCAACAGAAAAGAGAATCTCAAGGGAAGCACAATAAGATTAAGAGCTGATTTCTCATCTGAAGCCATGGAGACAAGAATGCAATGGTATGACATAGTTAAGGTGCTAAAAGAGAAACAAAAAAAACTTCCAGCCAAAAATTCTGTATCCAGCAAAGCTGGCAATTAAAAATTAGGGAAAGTGCAAAATATTCATACACAAACAGAAATTAAGAGAGTTTATCAACAAGAATCGTGTCCTTCAAGAAATACTAAAGGGAGTTCGGCAGGTTGAAATGAAAAAACAGGAGAGAGAAAGGGTTGGAGAAGAGTATAGGAAGGAAGATTATTGATAAGAATAACTGAAAAGTTAAAAAGAGAAATATAAACAAAATATGACATATATAAATCTAAAGAAAATATGGTTAATGTAAGTAATGCATTAGCTGTAGTAACATTGAATGTTTATGGATTAAACTCTCCAATCAAGTGACACAGATTGGCATACTGGATAAGGAAATAGGACCCATCTATATGCAGTTTACAAGAAACTCATCTTAGACCCAGGGATTCAAGGAGGTTGAAAATGAATAGCTGGAAAACTATTTTATAAACAAACAATAAACAAAAATGCACAGGAATAAGTATACTAATATTGCACAAAATAGACTTTGAAAGCAAAACTATTGAAAGATACAAAGAAGGACACTATATTTTAATGAAAGGAATAACCTATCAAGAAGAAAGAACAATCATAAACTTTACACAACTAACCAGGTTATCTCAAAATACATGAGGTAACATTGGAAAAACTATGTGGTAAAATAGATGCCCCTAGACAATTATAGTGGGGTTTTTCACACACCAAAACCACCATTAGATAGAAAATCTCGGCCAAAGATCAATAAAGAAAAGTGACCTTGAATAATATGTTAGAGGATCTAGACCTAATAGACATATACAGAAAATTACAACAAAATACAGTGGGATATACATTCTTCTCAAGTGCACATGGATCATTCTTCACATGTTAGGCCACAGAACAACTCTCAACAAATACAGAAAGATTGAAATTAGACAGTGTTTTCTCTGACCACCCTGAAATGAAGCTGGAAATCAGTAAAGAGCAGAGAACCAGATTAGGAAAAAAGATATGGAGGTTAAATAACACACTCTTAGACAAACAGTGGGTCAAGGAGGAAATCACAAAAGAAATCACTAACTACCTTTGAAATGAAAGAAAATGACAATACAACATACCAGAACCAATGGGATGCAGCCAGAGCAGTGCTGAGAGGGAAATTTACAGCCATATATGTCTGTATTAAAAAAAGAAGAAAGAGCTAAAATCAAAGACCTAAGTGCTCACCTGGAGGAATTAGAAAAAGAACAACAAACTAATCCCAAAGCAAGTACAAAGAAAGAAATAACAAAGATTAGAGCACAGCTAAATGAAATTGAAAATAAGAAAGCACTAGAAAATTTTTTAAATAAACTTAGTTCTTTGAGAAGATTAATAAAATTGATAAACCCTTAGATAGTCTAATAAAAAAAGAGAGAAGATGCAAATACATAAAAGAAGAAATGAGGAAGTGGCTATCACCACTAATCCTATAGAAATAAAGAGGATCATAAGAGGATACTTTGAAAAATTACATGAAAACAAGATGGAAAATTTACATGAAATGGACAAATTCCTAGAACACACAAGCACCCTACATTAACAGAAAAAAATTAATGCATTCAATGGACCAATCACAAATAATGAGATTGAATTAGTCATTGAAAATCTACCAACTAAGAAACTTCCAGGACCAGATGGCTTCAGAGGCGAATTCTAATAAACATTCTGTAGATTACTAACACCAATCCTGCTTAAACTATTGAAAAAACAAAAACAAAAACAAGTGGAGGTAACATTGCGTAACTCACTCTTTGATGCCAATATCATCCTAATATAAAAGCCAAACAAATATGCCCCAAGAAAGGAAAACTGCAGACCAGTCTTTCTGCTGAACCTGGGTGCTAAAATCCTTAACAAAATACTTGCTAATCATATTCAACAACAAATCAAATAAATTTTACACAATGACCAAATAAGTTTCATCCGTGGTATACCCTCAAGCACTTAAGCAAGAAAAAGATATAAAAGTCATCCAAGTTGGAAAGGAAGAAGTAAAAATTTCACTATTTTCAGATGACATGATTCAACACATAGAAAGTCCTGAGAAATTTACAAAACTTCTAGAGCTGATAAATGAGTTCAGTAAAGAGGCAGGATATAAGATCAATGTGCAAAAATCAGTAGCATTTCTGCACGCAGATAACGAGGAATCTGATGAGGAAATTAAAAAAAAAGTTCCATTAACAGTAGCAATGAACAGAATCAAATACCTAGGAATAAACTTAGCTGTAAATGCAAAGGACTTGTTGCAGAAAACTACACAGTATTGTTAAAGGAAAACAAAGAATACTTAAATAAATGGAAGAATATTCCCTGTTCATGATTGGAAGACTAAACATCATTAAGATGTATGAACTACCCAATCCCAATAAAAATCACAACAGCATTATTTACTGAATTGGAAAAGCTAACTATGAACTTTATTTAGAAGGGAAAAGGATCCCAAATAGCCAAAGACATATTGAAAAAGAAAAACATAATTGGAAGAATCACACTACCTGACCTTAAAACATAATACAAACATGCCATGGTCAAAACTGCACAATAGTCCATGAGAACCTGAAGAGATCTTCTTAAGTATAACAACTGCAATGACCTCCCGACTCTCACTGAAATCTCTTTGACATAAAAACTCATTGTATTTGTAATTGATGGAAACAGTAAATATTTCCACAAAGAGTGGGGCTCCTGAGGGTTCTAGAGACATCCAGACAATATATGCACAGCATACAGCTCAGGAGTTTGAGGTCCTGGCAGTGGGCCTTACCTTGGAATTTATGCTCCCCAGTTTGACAGAGTTAGACTCATTTGTTGTTTCCCTACACATGACTCTTCTGCCCCTTCTATTTGGACCTATAGTTAGCACTATATTGATAAATATATGTCCCAGAAACATGGTCTGTCCATGTGCCAGTTGGGCCCTGAATCTCAGTAGAGTTGCAATACCTCCTCTCCAGTTCTTTGGACTCATCCAGGACAACAAAGAAGGTGATAATGATGCACAATGCCCCTCCCAAGGAACAGAGAGATGATACAACTGCAAGCAAGAGAGTTCTATCAATCTGTCTCATGGTATCTAAGGCCCCTTTCACTTAGAAGCAAAGTGGGCATCACCATCCCCAAATCCTCAAGATTAGGGAAAGTGCAATGAACTAAAGTAGACTTACTATTATTTTACTATAAACTTATCATTATTCTAACAATGGAAGAACTTTTATCATTGATGTGGAGGCAGTGGCCACTGGAGGTTCTAAGGGGTGGGAGAGGAAGAAAATTTTAATAAGGGGAAATTTGCTGGAAATTGGAGATGTCCTGCATTACATTGCAATGATGGATACAGTTCATTGTACATTTTATCATAACTTACTAAACTATTATCCACATTTAGTAGTAATGATTCAATGTTTTCTTGAATTGTGACAAATGTACCACACTAATGAAGGATGTTGTTAATTTGGGAAAGCATGGGAGGGGGAGGAAGTGGGATATATGAGAATCCTTTATATTTTTTATGTAACATTTATGTAATCTAAAATGTCTTTAAAAATAAAAAAAAATTATTATTACAAAAATACATTTCTAATAATTCATCTTTCAAAATTAATATTTATTCCTATTTTTTAAAAGATGTTTGTAGTCTTATTCTGTTATCATTTAATTTCTAATTATAATTTCCTGTGGTTATTCTTCAAGAACAGATCTGCTAGAGAAAAATTCTCATGGATTGCCTTCATCTGTGAATCTATTGAAATAAAATACTTAAAACAGAATTAAAATGATAATATGACATATCAAGATTTGTGAAATACAACTATAAAGCTATATTAAGAGAAAAATGTAGAAGAAAAGAATTGAGTATTTCAGATCCCAACTCATTTTATATGGCCAATATTACCAAAACTAGAAAAAGACTACAAAAAAAAAAAAATGAGAGAGAAAATGAAATTACATAGAAATATTTCTCTTCAACTTAGACCAAAAGATCATTTAAAAAATATTAGCCAATTAAACCCAATACTGTAGAAAATGAATTATAGAGAGCATGAGCAAGTTGATATATTTCAGATGTGAAAGGCTGGTTCAACATTTGAAAATCTATCAGCGTAATCGCCATTGTTTACAACCTGAAGAAGAAAGAAAAGTATTCACATCAATTGACACAAAAAGCATTTGATAACACCCAACTTCTATTATAATAAAAAAAATCTTAATTTGATAGAAATTATTTTAAAAATCAAACATAACATACAAATAAACTCATACAGAATTATGAAAACTGCTTTTCTTATAACATCAGGAACAAAGCAAAGTTATATGTCTTCTTCATTCTTATTAAAAAAAATTGTGGTAAATCAATAACATGCAAAACTACTCAACCAGAAAAATAAGCAAACTATTGTTACATGAAATAATTTGGATAGGTATGCAGAGAATTATATCAATTCTCTTCCAATCTTCCAATCAAGGAAATCACATACTATATATGATTCCATTCACATAACATTCTAGAAATGATCGAATTATTGAACTGGGAGGAGATCAGTGAATGCCAGGAACTGGGGGAGTGAAGATATTAGTCTGGCTATACAGGGATCCTTGTCATGATGGAACTGTTCTGTATTCTGATCTTCACTTATAATAAAAATTGCACAAAAGTAAGCACATACACACTCATACAGGAGATGCTTTAGTTTGCTAAAACTGCTGGGAACAAAATAATAGAAACAGGTTGGATTTTATAATGGGAATTTATTACAGGAAAATCATACAGTTCCAAGGCTGTGAAAGTGTCCAAATCGAGGCATCATAAGAGATGCTATCTCACCAAGGTTGGCTGTTGGTGATCCTGGATTCCTGCCATGTAGTAAGGCAAAATGGGGTCCGATCTCTGCCAAAGTCCCTATCTTCCCCTTCAGGTTCACTTTCCCTCCAAGCTCAGCTGTGGGTGATCAGGTACATGACTATCTAACATCTCCTTGGTATTTATCTCACTAATTCCAGCCTCTAACCTGTCTCTCAGACTCTGTCTCTCTGTCTTTCTGCAGCTATATGCAATACTAGAGTCTTCTTTCACATGGCAGGGTAAAATGGCAGCTCTGTTTCACTGTGTGTCCTCCATTTATAAAGGACTCCAGTAAAAGGATTAAGATCCACCCTGGGTCCCACAATACAATCAAAGGCCCTTAACTGAAGTGATCAAATCAAAAGCGATCTAATCAAAATGTCCCTTAAGTGAATCTAGCTAAAAGATCACATATATTATAGGCTTCCATGCACAAAGTGGATTATCTTAAGAACGTAATTTTCTGTGGTCCACAAAAGATTCAAACCAGGACTGGAGACAAGGGAAAATGAAGAAATTTCAGCAAGATTTGTGGATTTTATCAATGTCAATATACTGATTCTGATATCACATAGTTTTGCAGGATGTTATAATTGAGAGGGCTGTGGTAAAATGTACAAAGGATCTCTAGTATAATTTGGAAATACATATCAGTCTACAATTATTTCAAAAATAAAGTGTGAATAAAAAGTACAATCAATTATTAACACAGGCAAAAGCATGGATGAATTTCACAAACATTATTCTGAGTGAAAGAAACCTTACAAAATACAGTAAATACTGCTGGATTTCTCTACATAAATGTCTATATTAGGAAACTAATGTATGGTACAAAAAGCCAGAACAGTGTTTGGATCTGTGGTGCTTCGGCAGGGATTAGCTGGAATGGGTGTGAGAGGAAGGCATTTTCAGCAGGATGATGATTTCAACATCTTATATGTATGGTACACATTTGCCAAACTGATTGAGTGGTACACTTATATTTGTGTATTTAACCAAAAAGTAATATATGTAATTTTGTGTTCTTAAAGAAGAAAAATAAGATTTAAGAAACCATAAACACTTTACTTAATGATGCAAACTCATGCTCATGGTTAAGTAGCTATGTGCACCAATGTCTGAAACTTACTTAGAAGTAAGTAGAAATAAATAAGGTAGGTTAAGAGTTGGATAAAGACACCAATGATTACATGAATATATGGTAAAGCAAAATGTTAGTCATATAATGTAGGTGGTGGTTATATAGGTGTTCACTTTCTTTTAACTTTTCCCTTTACAATATATTGTTCATCATACAATGTAGGGGAAAAAACAAACAAAAAACTGGACACAAAAATTAAGGTTATAAAGAATTTGAATAATTCACTTGTATTTATACACACATTTTATTTTCACATATGGTTAATTAAGTGACCATGTTTTATGCAACATAAATAAATTGAAACAAAACGAATGTTTGCCAAATTGTAACAATTAAAAATTAGGTATTTAAAAATTGTGAACTAGTCTCCTAAATTGAAAATAAGAAGATGCAAAAAGAGAAAATTCAAGATATACAAAAATAAATGAAAATGAGGGTTAGGATTACATGTACATAACCTTTTAGAAATGATAAAGACACACAACCCACAGTGAGAAAATGTGCAAAAGGTATGGACAGGCAGTTAATAGAAAATGTGGATAATCAATAAACATATCAAGGGATCTTTGTATCATTAATTTTTATGGACATTAAACACAAAGGAATAGATGGTATTCCATACTTGTAATTTTGACAAATATCTATAAGAGCATACATCAGATTTGGACAATAATATAAAATAATATAAAATATGGTACACTAGTTGTAGGAGTATAAATTTGCATACTTGCTTTGGAAAACATTTAGGAATTAACTGGTAAGTATTTTGTGATCCATTTATTTATGTCCTACATGCTCACCCTAAAACAATTTCTGTTTTCAAAAAGAGACTTGTCCAAATAAACTATTTTGACCCTTGTATGTAATAGCAGAAAATTAAAATAAAACTGAATTAAATAAATGGATAAAGAAAAAACAGGGAATGACTAAATCAAAATTTAAGATGTTGTAGATCTCTGGGGAAGGCAGGAAGAGCCCACCAATATTTTGAGTGAGCTGTTGATGTAGATTTTCTATATGTGTGGTGATTATAGGATTCATTTTACTTAATTTTAAAATATATTAAATATATATTATTTTTTAAATATAAAAGCCAAGTTTTATTTTGCATAAGCAGTATTCTTAAAGGACTGCACCTCAGTAACAATGTGAATTAGTCTAAGTCATTTCAAAATCCAGAATTTTGTTTTATTTGTTTTTAATGAATTATTTTAAAATTTCAGCCTAACAGAATAAATATTTTAACCATTTCATTTTAAGTTAATGAAGGCTCATAAATGAGCAACACTCCTCACTGAGGTAAACAAAAAGTTGGTGATAAATTACAGCACACACATATGCACTGTGTAAAATTAACTGTTCTCATCTCACCATTAGCTTGGATAGATAAAGAAATAGTTTCACTGAGGCACTAGTATACATTAAGCATATCTAAATAAATTCTTCCAAGTTGATTTATAGAGGGGTATCCAACAGCTTTGCAAGCTCTCACATTTGTTTTCAATATTCTACCATGCTGTTTGGTTGTTTCAGGATCTTTATGTTTCCACATTTTTAGTAGTGTACTATATTATGCTGTGATTAGGAAGTGGCAAGCATTTTTATATCAAATGTTCATGTGTTGTTTGGTCTGTTCGTGCACCAAACATGTTCCCCACAGCTTCATAAATTGTATGAAACTGTTGCGGCTGAAGATCACAGATTATAGTGTTAAGGTTGTGCAAAATCTCACCAGTAAAAGGCATTACTTTTCCAACCTCAACCTTAATGAAATGTCTGAGGCATTTTTGAGCTATTTTAATGAAACTATTGCAAGTCACATCCTAGTCCATCGTTGGTCTCAAGCATAAATTAAATAACTTTTTAATAACAGACAATTTGGGGAATTTTACCATATTATTTCATAATATGAGATAATATTCTACTTGCACATATAATGTTACTTATGAACACTGACAAATATTTGGGCCATTCTTGTTTGAGTATCTGAACAAGAATCATGTTCAATTTCCTGATATACACCTTCTCCTTCACTACACAATTTGAATATATGACAGATTGATGAGGTCAACAATATATTCCTTCTTATTGGTTTCTTGGAAGAAATTTCCATGTTAATTTTATCACGTTTTCCAAAATTTGTCCATAGCATTTGTGTTCATATTCTATGAAAATTCCAAAATTGTGTTGACTCTTGTCCATGAAGCAGGTTGCTCCTTTAAATGTGTCAGGACTTTTTGAACCATGCCATCTTCCTTCTCCATGGTATAAGCAATTCACCACATTGTTTAAAAGGTTGATATTCAGTTTTAGGTAAAATTGAGCAGCTGACAAGCTGCATGGTCTGCTAACATGATAATTACTGGCCTAGATTACCCATGATGTAAACTGTGTCTTGGCTTCCTCACATTCTTATGGCCTTATGGCCTTTGGTGAGGCCCATGGACTATGGGGATATGCAGAGCCATGGCTGCTGCACCTTCAAAGGCTGCCATGGCAGAAGGGGAGATCTATAATCTTGGTTGTATAATATATTTCATAATAAGAACTAAAGTATTCTTAAAAGTGTAAAAGACATTGTATAAAAAACACAATAATAAGCTTAAAGGAAAGCAGTCCAGAAATCAAAAATTGATTAGAAAAATCATAGCCATGGGTGTTCCAATGGCTAAGAAATAAATGAATAACTAATCACTTATATACATTATTCATAGAAAATAATTTAAAATAGCAATAAAATATTATTTTATTCCCATTAGAATGATGTAAATATCATGTTATACTTGCAAGGCACAAAACAAAATAAGAGAGGAAACTTTATTGTGAATGTGACAGAAAATAATTATGAACAACTGCTGCAAACACAAACAAAATGCAATAAATATATATATCAAATGTAGGGGGTTTTACATATGATAACAAACATTATTCAGACAGAAAACTCCAGGTGAGTATCACTGCAAATAAGCAGTAGAGGGGGAAAGTACATAGTGGTTGGATTTTATTACTGGACTACTGGCTCTGCCATCAGAACAGGATAGAATTTTTCTTAGAAATAAAGATGAATATCAAGGCCATGCAAAAGATAAAGGACAGGAGCAAGAGTCTTGGGGGGAAAATAGAAGATACAGTGGGTGGCTTCTGCCCTATTTAAAAGGGGATAATATATTGAGTAGGATCTGTAGTTAATCTTTTATTGGAAGATTTGTATTTGGGAAAGTAAAGAGTCGAGGGCTCAGTATTACTGCTAGAAAGGAACCTAAATTATCTCCTGGATCTGTAGCCTTAACATATTCTTAATATCTCTATGGGGAACAAGATTCATGTCATGAAGCATAGGAACTAGTTTTCAATTAGACTTCCAACTGTCTACTCAGAGAAAGTTATAAAAATGTTAGAAAAGGTAAGTATAGACGGTAAAAACTGGAGTTTAATGTGTGGTTTATGAGCATGTGTGTGTGTGTGTGTGTGTGTGTGTGTGTGTGTGTGTGTGAAAGAGAGAGAGATTGTGGAGTGAGGAGTTTGGTATGTCATGGGAACACAGGATCAGCAGAACAGAAAGTTTCAGCAAATTACTTCTATATTACTTCCACAGCACTATGAGTCTAATAGAAAAGGAGAGAGATCCCACTGTGGCCAGTATCCAGGGGAGGCCAGTTGCTTGCATCCAGGTTAGTGGATTGCAGCTCTGCATGCCTCCCTTCATATGGAAGAGGAGAGACAAATCTGTGCCGCTCAAGGTCAGGATATTTATACATCCAAGGGGGAGCAAGCCTTGCCAATGAGAGTTCCTGACATGATAAGCAGCTCGGACTGCTTGTTCCTGATTTCAGGTTGCTCCAGTAGACCTATAATACTGAAGAATGGAAACACATTAAAATATCTGCAAACAATAATTAAGTATAGGGGTGATAGGTGAGGGCTGACAGATGACTGCTATGCTGTTTTTGTCTTCCCCAGCAGATATCCATGCAAAGGAACCTATAAAACAAGATTATAAAACACACAATTAAGTCTATAAACAATAAAAATAACCCAACACAATCAGTTTCATGAATCAGAGGAGTCTTACAAAACAAATACTCAAACACACATATGTGCACATGTATGCACTCATAAGCATACACTTATATTTAATAAAATGAAAGGATAACTTCTATTTTACAGCAACAAGAAATTATGAAGCAAATCCAGCTGGATGGAGAAAAGTGTATATAAAATTAACAAAAATAGAAGAAGTCTTGGAAACCAAATATATACATTGAAATAAAAAATAAGTGAAATGCATTGCAGACTTTATATTCAAAAGAAAATTAAGTTATTTAGAAAATTATAATGAAAACATTTCTCAGTAGATAAAATAGAAAGGAAAATAAGATACATAAAAAGTTAATAAATGGGGAGAATGAATATGGGTAATGGATAATAAAACAGCTATGGCTTTTGCAGTCTTCAATAAAGTATAGAGAGATTAATATGGTACAATTTGTTAGAAAACTTTAATTTTTAAAATTATAATACATTGAATATTGAAATTGCTATAAACATCTGTTATAATAATATATTATTGATAATTACATTATCTCAAACATTTATGAAATTGAAATTCTCTCTTTTTTTAACTTTTTTAAATTTAAAGAAGCTTTAGATTGCATAAATGTTCGATAAAAAATATAGGGAATTCCCATATGCCACACCCCCTTCCTGTCCCACACTTTCCCACATTAACAACATCTTTTTTAGTGTGGTACATTTGTTACAATTGATGAACATGTATTGAAGCATTGCTACTAGATGTGGTATATAGTTTACATTATAATTTATACTCTGCCCCACACAATTTTATAGATTATGACAAAATGTATAATGGCCTGTATCTAGCATTGCAATGACGTGCAGGACAATTCCAATGTCCTAAAAAATGCTCCCATCTTACACCTATTCTTCCCTCTCCCTCCCTTTAGAAACTGTGATGGCCAATGCCTTTATATCAATGATAAAAGTTCTTTGATTGCTAGAAGAGTAATGTGTCTGTAATAGAATAAAAAGTCTACTTTAGTCCATTGTTAATTCCCAAATCTTGAGGATTTTGTGATGGTGATACCCACTCTGTTTCTAATTGAGTGGGTTCCAAGATCCCATGGGGCAGATGGATGAAGCTACATTCCTTGCAGTTGCAGATATTCTCTGTTCCTTGGGATGGGTATTCTGCATCATCATCTCCTTGTTAGTTGTTCTGGGTGAGTCCAATGAACTAGAGAGTAGGTGTTGCCACTCTGCTGAGATTCAGGGCTCATTTGGCACATGAACAGACTGAAAATTTAAGTGTCTGGGACATATATTTAACAAGCATTGTGCTACTTATTTGGTTCAAATAAAAGGGGTAGAAGAGCCATATGTAGGAAAACTATAAATGATTCTAACTCTGTTACACTGGGGAGCATACATTCCAAAATGTTGCTGAATTCCTGGGCTTGACTGCCCTGCTTATCATGTTTAGCTGTCTCTCTTTTAAATCAATACAAGAAAAAGTGGGAGTAAGAAGACTGTGGACACCCACACCATGTTTACACTCAATAGTTATGTTTAGCAGATGAGAAGGTGGAATTCTAATTTGAAAATAAAAAAAGTAATCTTGAGCAGGCAGGGGAAATGGTCATCAAAGAGCAGGAAAGAGAGAGGGTATCTAAAAATAGCATAGATTGACTTATCCTGGAAGTTCTTTGGTATGATGAACAATGATTCTTAGAGGAAGAAAATTAAAGCATTTTAACTGAAATAAGTCAAGTTAATTCAATCTATTCTAGGATTTTTGAGGTTTTCACTGACTTGATTAACTGCTTTATGAAATTGATGGCATTCATTTATTTTTGTTAATATTCTAGCCCCAGCTCTTTAGGCTATATGAACAAGTGAACCATAAGTGCAAACTTTAAACAATCAAATAATTTCCTCTGACAGAAGAGAGTTAAAAAATATGTGCTTCTACTCCAAACAAAATACTCAACTATATTTTTAGTACAATGACAATTTTCTACAAAAGTTGTGACAATTTTTAAATGTTGAATTATAAATCTAGACTTATGTCTTTAAGATACAGAAATAAGTGTTCATGTCAAGGAAACAAGTTTACCCTTTGATGGAGCAATTTAGTCCAATGGTCAATAATGTGAAGACAAGTCCCAATTACATTAACCATAGGAGATAAAATGAGACCAGTGGCACCAAGTAGAGCTCATTTTGCTATTTTCCTACTTTGAATTAATGAATACATTTTTATTCTCCCACTCCCAATAAACTTACAAACACAGTAAGCTTCTAATAAGCAAATTGAACATGCATTGTGTATGAGAATTGAGTCTGATCTCAGAAGAAAACTAATACTTTTTCTCCAAGTTTCTCTTAGATCTCACTGTTACAAAATTCTCTTTAAGTTAATGCTGGGCTTCACTACTGTTCAGAATGCCAAGCTGAGCTGTGTTGGGAACCGTAGGGATGCTTTAACAAGTTCCTCTCCTGAGATTCAAACTGCAGATACAAGTGCTTATAATTTATTTCTTTTTAATAATAACTTTTTAATTATTATATTCCTCTACTCTAATAAATCCCCTGGCATGCCCCATACTGGGGCATAATAAGGAGGGAGAGCTCATTCTACTTTTCAAGGTGGCAAATGTCAGCTACAGGAAGTTGCTAAATAAAGAAAGCAAAGCTGCTAATCAAGGCTTTTTAAAAAATTATTTGCGAGTGATAATTTAAATCTTTACTCTGTCACTATGCTTTAAATCTGCCCTTATTTTAATAAATAAAAATTTGATTTGGAAGTAGAGTGATGCTTAAGTTAGGGGAACCAAATTCCTACCATCGCAAGGGAATATCTTTGTGAAACTTGTCTGAACAAAACAAAGCAATTACTCTGAATCCAAATTATCAGTTATTTCTGGTGCTTTTTTTGTCCTCAAACAAAAGTTCTTTGTTGTCTTTGCTGTATTTTGTGTGCACCATAAGACATCTTATTGAAATAGAGCAGAATACAATGCTGGGCCCCCATTAATAGACAGGATCATGAGAAAATATACTAATATTTACCGATCTACCCACCACTAGAAAGCCTGTTTTGATTTTATAATCTAATTCCAATTCCCATACTCCACTGCCCCTTTGCAAATCCTCTTCTTAACCTTTAACTACAACAAACAAAACTAATTAATCAAATAGAAAGCAGATTGGTTACTAGATGCAGACTAAAATACTTAAATAACTGATTACTGGATCATGATTCAGTTGGGATTTAAAAACCAGCCAAAGAGTGCACGTGTAGACATGAGTTATATGTCTTAAAAGAAAAAAAATAGACAAGATGTTATTTAGATGAATCTATTTGAGCAGTTAACTATTGGGGCAACTTCCCATCTGCATTTAGAAAGGAACGCTTAAAAATATTTGGTTGGTTACTGTAAAATGCCTTTTTCTTTTTAAAAATTTGGTGACCTTAGGGTTAGTTATAACACCTGGTGTACATAGAGCTTTCTTAGATTTGATTTATTCTCTTTTTAATTTTAAAATTTGTTTTATTTTTTTAACTTTATTTTAAAGAAATTTAAGACTACAAAAAAGTTACATTGAAAATATAAGTGACTCCCAAATACACCACCCCCTCCCCCTCTCACATTTCTCCCTACTAATAACATTTTTAATAGTGTGTTACATTTGTTTCAATTGATGAAAAAATACTGAAATACTGCTACTAACCATGGTCTGTAGTTTACATCAAGGTTTACACTTCGCATTGTTCAATTTTATAGTTTTTAACAAAATGTATAATGGCCTGAATACATCGTTGCAATACCACGCAGAACAATTCCACTGTCCAAAAATTGCCCAATTCTTCCTTCATTCTCCCTTCAAAACTTCTTGTAACCAATATCTTTATACCAATGTTAAAATTTCTTACTTTAATAAAACAATAATGTCTACTTTGTTCTATGGTTGCTTTGCCCCCTTACGTTTGTAAATTTCTCAATCTTGATGACTTTGTGATTGTGATGTGATTGTGATGCCCACTCTGCTTCAAATTGAGAGGGGCTTTAGATCATAGGGGGCAGATGAAAGAACTGTTTTGCTTGCATTGTCCACCACCAGCATTTTGTTAGTTGTCCTGAATGAGTCCGATGAACTGGAAAGCAGGTGTTGGCTACAACTATGTTGAGATTCAAGGTGCAACCAACATATGGATACACTGAAGATTTAAGTCTCTGGGACATATATTTAATGGTTATAGTGTTAATTATAAGTTTAAAAAAATGGTGTAGAAGAATCATGTATAGAGAATTTATGAATAGTCTAACTCTGTTACATTGGGAAAATAAGTTAACATATATTCCAAGGTAAGTCTCACTGACAGGCTGCTTATTTCATGGGATTGTGTGCCTTGCCTATACGGTACAGATGCTTTTAGAGCACTGAGGTACACCCCGGTTTGAGGCTTTGTTTACTGTGGTAGTTAGTGAGATCCTCCTGAGACATGCATAAGTGTAATCTCTGGAATGTCTTCCCAAGTCACTTTGAAATCTCTTAGCCATAAAATCTCTTTTGTATTTAATATTTCTCACTTTCAGTCAAGTCTTTTTCCAAATGCATTGCTAGGTGGTGCTTGGTAGCAATAAATCTGTGTCAAGAAAACCCATCCGTGGGATTTATGTCACATGCCAAAGTGGGGAAAGGAGGTATTTAGCATATATGCTGAGTTTGACTTAGAGAGAGGCCACATTTGAGTAACAACTAGATATTCAGGAAGTAATTATTAGGCAACAGATATTATTAGTCTAACTTTTTATTTTACT
>JAQZBX010033379.1:12183-25526 GCA_029593785.1 Cabassous unicinctus | reverse complement strand
TTTCTCCCTGGGCACGTACTTTGGGCAGAGGGACTTCCCATTTTCCCTAAAAACAGATCGCAATTCAAATTTATAGCGTTAGTAAAGAATAAAGAAAACAAAAATCAAACAGGGCTTAGTTGTACAAAGTAGTAGATTTACTTCTGTTCTTAACCATCCCAAGCATTTTTGGCTCATCTGTTTTCTAGAGGTCTGTACCGTCTCCGCACAAGCCCCAAATCAGGCAGAAATAGTTAAATTTATACTTCGTGGGTACTTTAAATAAAAATGGTTTGCTTAAACTAAAAATACCACTTGTATAAAATGAGGTAGTAACTTCTAAAAGCAGCATGTGTCATACTACTATAATTTATAGCATAAAATTGGAAGACTATTATATTTCTACTTCAAATGGATTTTTACATTACATTACAGGGGAGATAAAGCCATTACTAGAGAATGCCAAGTCTATTAAAAAACTGAAGTAAATTAAGGCAGTAGAAAGACTGCTAGACTACTAAGACAGGGGTTCTAGGAGCAACTCTCTTATTTCATAGTTAAGTGCCATGAAGAATGATTCTCAACCTCTGAGGCTCCAGTCTCTTCAGTGGTAAAATGCAGTTAAAATAGATAATCTCTGAAGTTTCTTTCAGTGCAAAAGTTCTACCATTCTAATTTTTTTGATATTTACACAGCAAAAAAGGCAGTAAGATTTTTAAATCAAATTTGGAGACTAAGCTCTTTAAATTTAGATACCACATATTCTGCTATCTGGATATATGCCAATCCATCCGTAGGTGTTTAAAAATACCCTCCCCCTCATTTTTACTGAATTTAACCTAATTTAACACCAAACACATCCAGAAGTATTTAAAAACAACAACAAAAAACTGCTGAATTTTATTTTTATTTAAGTCAAATCACTAAGGGTGTTTTCTACTATTCTACTCTTTAACCAGTTTTGGCACTGCAGGGCAGCAAAAACAACAAGCAGTTCTATCTTTTTCTACACCACAGCCCTTAGGATTTGTCAAATACTGGAAGCCATTAAATACTGGATTTGCAATTCACTGTTCACTAACTTTCTGGTTTTTAATTTTTTTAAACTAAAGATATGTGGCATTCAAATACATTTTTTAAAAAATACATTAAATGCTAAAACTTTCTGATGATAAGAAAGCAAGGCTTATTATCTGGACATTTTATAAAAAGTTAAAAGGTACATTAAAAATTTTACAAAGACTTCAATATCTATATAAAGGAGAATATTAGTTGGACGGACTTCATGTTTCAAATTAAACTGAAAAAAACAAACCAAAAACTAAGAACCTCAAATTTAAATTAAAGAATTCTCCTAAACAAAGAAATAAAGACTTCAATTTTTATTGCTTACCGCTTTCTCTTTTCGTTTTTGTTTAATCATATTGGAAAGTACTTTAGCTCGGCTCTGTCCCTCTCTGTCCAGCAGATAGGCAGGTACTGCACCCTGTGGAGTTTTCTCATCGTTCTTTTGTTTGGTGTTTCTCTTTTCATGCATTTTGATACTATAAGGAAGGAAAAAGATGCAAGACTGTTTTTAAAAACCTTTTATTCTGGTAACTAAATACAACATAATATTTCCCATTTTAGCCACTTTCATGCATACAATTCAGTGGTGTTAATTACTTTCACAATGTTGTTCTACCATCACCACTATCTATTACCAAAACTCTTCCATCACCCCAAACAGAAACTCTGTACCCATTAAGGATTAACTCTGCCGTAAACCATCCCCAAGACACTGTGATCTACTTTTTGTCTTTATGAATTTGCCTATTCTAGTTACTTCATATAAATTTGCTTATTCTAATTATTTCATACCAGTGAGGTCACACAATATTTGTCCTTTTGTGTCTGGCTTAGATCACTTAACATGATGCCTTCTAGGTAAGATTATCAGTTTTAATAACTATTACCTGATACACGATAACTTAACTTGCAAAAACAAATAAATGGGACCACTTACGTCTTTTTCATTTGTATTTTCTCAGCATGGCGCTGTTTATGGTAGAGCTTGGCCTTCAAGCCAATCATCTTTTTTGCCTTCTTTGAACGTTCATGAGCCTCTCGACTTTCTTTCTTTCTCTTTTTCTCATGGTAATCCAAACGATATCCATAGCGCTTACGGTGTAACTCAATATATTCATTTTGTGGCTATAAAGATATAAAAGATGTTATTTAATTTCTAAAAATTACTTATTCTAAAATACTTTTACATAGCACATAAAGTTTGGAAGACCCTATATGAACTAAATGTTCACTTGCTTAAATAAAACTATTAAGGCTAGTCACATGATGTAAATTAAATAAATTTTGGTCTTAGATGCTATGAGGCATCAGGTTTTACATTGGTACAGTGAAAGCTACCATTCATTGAAGGTATTGAAGCTGTTAAAAAATATATTTTTAATATGAAGGGAACTACCCCAAAGCCAATGGATCACAAAAGTGGTGATCTATTCGTAGGATTCCTACCCCCACCCCAGAACATAAAGGATCTGTTTTTTCAGTAACATCATTTCACTTTTTATTTTAAAAAATTCAAGTCAGCTTTATCAAAATATAATTTACATACAATAAAACCCTTTTAAAGTGTAGATGCACAGTTCTGAGTTTTGACAAACTATACAGTTGTCTAACCATCACAATCAAGATATAGAATATTATCACCACCCTAATAAGTTCCCTTGTGTCCCTTGGAAGTTAACTCCTTTCCCCAATCCAATCTGATTTCTGTCCCTATAGTTTTGCCTTTTCCAGAAAGAAATGTATATGGAATCTACAGTATGTAGAGACTTGGGTCTGGCTTCTGTCACTTAGCATAAGGCTTTTGAGATTCACTGATTTGGTGCATGTATCTGTACTTCATTTCTTTTTACTGCTGAGTAAGTATTTCATTGTATGGATAGGCCACCATTTGTTTATCGATTCATCAGTTTATAGATATTTGGATTGTTTCTAGTTTTTGGTGATTATGAATAAAGCTGCAATAAACATTTGCATGCATATCTTTGTGTGGACATATGTTTATTGCCAAACTGTTTGCCAAAGTGAATGTACTATTTTACCTTTCCACCAACAACATATGGGATTCTTTTTGCATTTTACATGTTTTATTTTAAACATCAGTTTTTATTTTAAACACGAGTTCTGAGTCCAATTGTATTTTCTGACTGCAAATATAAAACAGGAATGATGCAAAGCCAATTCCGACAAGAAGAATGCTGAGCACACTCAACCTGTGTCACGTGTGGTGTTTTCAACTGCTATCGCATAAACTTCACAGCAACCATGAGAGAAATACGTGGAGTAACATTTTGCAGACAGATTAGAGATGCAACATGAAGAGAAAGGATCTGGTAGATCCGGGCTGTAACAGCCCGGCGCCGCAATTCATTAGCTGTTTAGTCTTTGGCAAGATAGGTTTTCCGTTTTTCTTCAGCAGTAAAATGAAGTAGGCGGATTAATACCTACAGTGAAAGGTTATCATAAAGCTCAGCTACTAGGCTCTGGCACTGATGACACACATGTGAAGAAGCCAGGAATTTAATGAAGCAAACCTGTCTCACTCCAAAGCCTATGATCTAGCCAATACTCCAAGGTATCTCTCCAAAGTGGATTATCTTCACTCTACGGAGCCCAGACCATGGAATGCACCCTTCTCCCCTTCACTTCCGCCAGCCACTTCCCACCTCCAGCACCCATGGAACCCGGAGGCCCGACCCACTCAGACGCCCGACTTCGCGTTGGCCCGAGGCACCTCTTTACCATAGTGAACGCCGCAGAGCCACCAGGCACAGCCGCAAGAGCGCGAAAAAGCTGTACTTTTCGGGTCTTAAGAGACCCACGAGTCGACTCCACGCAACCTGCGACAGGAAAGGGTCACCTCCCAAAACGGCCGAATCAAAAGGAAGCTCGATGCATCCGTTCTGGAGTCGTCCTTTCTTGCCTTTAGCTTGAGGAGCAGAAGTTGCTGGCAGGTGGCATTTAGCGGGTGCACCGCCGGAAGCGGCGAAGTCCAGCGGCCAGAAGAGGAACCGGAAGAAGGGTTTAGGCTTCTGACAGAGTTTGTGAGGGCGTTCGCCGAGGTACTGGAGATCGAGAGTGAGGCCGTTGCAGGCTTTGGCGAGCCCCGCCTCTGTCGCTCCCAACAGCCCACTGGGAAAAAGCAGTCCTCCCGGTACGTTACCTTGGGTATTCCCGCGTGCCTCTCGTAACCTTATTCCCGTCCTGGGCACCGCTGACCTTCGAGGCTGCGACAGACACAGGCAGCTACGCAGGAGGTCAGCAGGGCCCATATTGTGGACTTATTCTTCAGCGAGAGCGAACCGATCACTTTTCCTGTAACTGTGTGTAATGTGTGCTCGATTGAAAAGAACACAGAGGAATGAAAATTTACTGTAGAGGAAAGTAAAACTACCGGGTCTTAAATGTCAGGCAAGAAAAAGTGAACGTTCTATTTTTTTCTGGAGGCTCAGAATTAATTTTCCATAAATTCCTGGGGCATTTTGGTGCACTGGACAAAGTGCTGATTGGAATTGGATTTAGTGGCCCTCTAGTGTCATGAAGGAAGTAATTCCACCAATCTCTTCAGAAAAGTCTATAAGTATTGGTAAGCTGTGAAGCTCACAATGGCAGATACAATTTTTGAAAATCCTAATTTTCATTGTAGAAAGAAAGTACATTTAATTAAGAAAACTGTCAGTTTTATCTTTTTATTGCACAGTCACAGAAGTTCCCTTAATTACCTCACAGTTTGGAACATAATTCAGTTATAATGGTAGCAAAAATAGCCGTATGAAAAAAACGAATTTCTCATCTCCCTAAGTGTTAGTGCTTGGATTTGAGGCTCCATCTTCTAATGTGATCATAGGCTTTCTCTAAAGTCAGAAATAACACTAACTAGGAGTTAGTATTAAAAAATGAAAATTTTGTATATTTTCAGGTACATAAAATTGTGTAATTCCTCTGCCTTAAATACACTTCCCTCAGGTATTGCCTCACCTATTTCAGGTCTTTGATTAAAAGTGTTACCATGTTAGTGAGACCTTCCTTGACCTCCTTACTTACAGTTGCAACTGCCCCAATCTCTCTCTCCTGCTTAATTTGTCTCTAAACCCATACCAATTGCCATAGGAGATCCTACGCATTTATTTGTTTATTATCTGTATTCCCTGGCTAAGATATAGACTGTATGGGGACAGGGATTGTTGTCTTTTGTCCACTGCTTTAACCCCATCACCTAGAAAGCAATGGTAGAAACTCAATAAATTTTCATTGAGTGAATGAATGAATATATTTAATTCTCACACCGATTCTGTGATGTGATAGATGAAAAGATGGAGGCTCAGATTTCAAATGATTTTTCCAGAATTGCAGAAGACTTGGGACTTCGGCAAGTCTTCTGACTGTAAAGCCTAGTCTGGTCTTTTCACCATACCAGAAGTGCCCACCTGACATTTTTATTGTAATCAACTTTATGGAGAACTTTTAAAAAAACTTTTTATTAAAGCATAATAATATACAAAGAAAACTGCATATACTATATATGTATGTTTCACTGGGTTTTCAAATGCTGAACACACCCATATAAACAGCACCCAGATCAAGAAATTACTTTAATCTGCAACCCTAGAACCTTCCTCATGTCTCTTTCCAGTCATCACCAATCCTAAGAGTAACCACTATACTGACTTCTAACAAAAATAGATTAGTTTTGTATGTTTTATACTTTACACGATAAGAACCATACAGTATGAATGCTATTGTGTGGGTTTAGTTTGTATAATATTGTGAGGTTGATCTTTATTGTTGCATGTAGTTGTAGAGCTTTCAGTTTATGGAAAATTTTAATAGGTTGGTTTGATTGTGAACTCATAAATTTTTCATTTGTAATTCTTGAAGTCACTAATACCCTTTTTTTCTTCTGAATCAGAAATAGGAAATAGGAAAAACATGAGTTTTAAAGATAAAGCAATGGTCATATCATTTGTATAAAATATAGGAGGCAAAGTGGTTAGTTGGCTATGTTTATCATTTGTACTTAACTTTCAGATCTGATTGTGACATTAAAAATGGACCAAACAGATCAATGCCAGCAAAAAAGCTCTTAAAAAAATTACTTCCTGTATACTTGCTAGTCACCAATTTGGCAATCATCACTATACTAAGTACCCAGTCTTTGCATTTAGGCAACTGAAGTATAAAAATGTAATCCTCTGATCTGGATCAAACAGATAAAAAAGCAAAAAGAATATTAAGGATTAACATTAACCAATAGTGAACATATTAATCTAATTCATACAAGCTAATACTTTTCTAAGAACATTGGATATGATTCAAATCTGAAATGAAGCTTCTAATTTAGGGCAAATTATTTATCTTGTAGTAGAAATTAACTATCTGCTGGAGCAAATACCATATGCAAATGCAGACCATTTGACTTGATGCTTTATGATCTATATTCATCACTTGATCCTCAGTGACTACATCTTCAGTTTTGCTTGTGTAAGTATTTTGTGATTGTCTTTTAGTGTCCCATGATTCATCTTTTTGTGTGTGAAGACTTACTGACATGATAGTCCATTGATTTTTTTTTTTTTTTTTAACAGTCCATAGATGATTTGTGTTTGCTGGTAGTGTTACTTGTTGCTAAATAAGGTAGAATGGGCATTTACTCTTTTTTTCTCATCGCTGCCCTTCTTGTACCATCAGGACTTAAACTCTTGGTGAGCACTTATATATTCTTTAAGGTCTAAGGAGGTCTGAGTCTTATAAGTAACTGTCTTGAAAGCACCAGTGAGAAACCATTTTCCATGAAAGTCATTGACCAATGGAGAAGAAGAAAAACAGTAGTGGGCCATAAATAATTTCATAGGTTAAAAAAAAAAAGCTAGGCATTGCTAGTAGAAGAGCCCTACTCTTGGGGAGCTCATAGTAGTGGAAATAACTTGTATTATTTGTCGTAAGTAGATATGAGTTCTAAGAGTTGTGAAAACACAGAGAAGATAGTATTAAAACTTTCTAGGAGATTAGAAAAGGTTTCCAAGCTGGGGATTGCAGGGTGAATAGAAATTTACCGAGTTTGGGGATTCTAGGATGGCTTTCAGGCAGTAGTAACATTATATGCAAAGGTATGGAGGTGTCAGAATGTAGTGTGTCAGGGTAATTTTAGCTAGAGTTCCAGGTATGGAGTATGGAACGGGAGAGTACAAGGCTATAAAAGTAGTGGGATGAGTGGGCAGAGTTGTTGTATTTTAAAACCTTTAATGGTTTAAAATAGAGAAGTGACAAAATAAAATTGTTTATTTGAAGGATATGGATATAGAGTGGGTTAAAGAAGTATCTCCCACCTTAGTGATTTGAACCTTTTAAGAAATTTTCTGTGCTATTATTAATATTTTTCTTTAACACATTTTTATGTGAATAAATGTAACCTCATTCTGAGCAGTAATATTTTTAAAGTTGGATTTTGTGGACTATTTTTATCTAATAATTATTTAAATGATTCTTGTCTATGTGTAACATAAAATAATTATGGGCACTTCATGTTGGGAAACACAAATTGGAATAAGTTTTCAAACTTTTCGTCTCAGGACCCACAAAAATGATTCAGGACTCCAAAGAGTTTTGTTTATATCAGTTGTATCTAATATTTAAATATTATAAAGTAAAACGGAGCAGGTTTTTAAATATTCTGTTAATTCATTAAAAATAATAAACCCATTAGATGTTAATATATTTTTATGAAAATTATATTTTTGCAAACAAAATATTTAGTTTAAAGAGTTACATTTATGTTTTACAATTATGTAGTGTCTTTACTGCCTGGCTTAATAAAAAACAGCTGCCATCTCATAAAGATTAGTTGCAATATGAAATCAAATCCTATCAGTGAAAGTTTTATACTTTATGTTAAAATCCATTGGTCTATTTTAGAATGGATCTTTTGCCCATGCATGATCACTTGAAAAATATTGATTGATTGAGTTATGCATCTCTTTCAAATGTTGACACATTTCATTGTACAATATAAAAAAATCACATTGATTAATATTGCCACCAATCTCTTCAGAAAAGTCTATAAGTATTGGTAAGCTGTGAAGCTCACAATGGCAGATAAAATTTTTGAAAATCCTAATTTTTATTTGAAAGCTTGAATTTTATCACTGGCCATAAATACTGTCAGTTGCGTTCTTTGAAGTGACAGCCTTAATCAGTTAGTTTTAAAGAAAATATCTGTTAAATATTCAAGTCTGAATAACCTAATTTGTCATTTGGTCTTCCAAGTAAAAATGGTGTTCATGAAAATACCGTGAATTAGCTTGTAACCCAGTCAAACAACATCCTATGTGTCCTTCCCATTCTGTACACTATCTCTTAAAAAACGTGTCCTCAAAGGTTGAAATTTAATAAAATTAAAAAGTTTTACTGATTCATCAAGAACATTCCTAAGTGAATTTTTTAAAAAAAAACTACTAGTGCTTGATGGTGAAGAAGACAATGACTACTAGTACATTTTAGTGCCTCTGCCTAGATTCATGTTAAGTGCCAGCTTTTTACCTACCACATGAATTGGTGCAAATCTCCACACATTGAGAATGGCATATATTATCTTAGTATTATCAGGAAAATAGTTTTAGCTATCAGAACCCCTTGAAAGGTCTTGGGAACTTAAGTGGGCTGCAGATCATACCCTGAGAATCACTGAGTTGCAGGGTTTCTCAGCCTTGGCACTATTGACATTTGGGACCAGATAATTCTTTACCTCCATATCTTTATTTAAGAATTAAAGTATATTGAACAATAAAGAACATTTTAAGTTTGAGAACCATATTTCTCATATTTAGTCTAGAATTTCATTTTCTGAATGATGCATTCCATTTTTGATAGCTAAAAATATTGTTCCTGCTTTTTAAAAGACGTTAATTTTTACCATGTATATTATATGTTATATATGTTTTACAGGTGCCTTACTGACATGTAATACATAACTCAGTTATTTCTTTTTTCATTCAGTAGCAGTTTAGAGGAACAACATGTTGTTCAACTTGAGGATATTTGCAGTGAATCATCAGGAAATATCCAGATTGCCCATTAATGTAAGCTTTTCTTGTAAATTAAATGTACCTCAACAACCTCAGTTCCAAAAAGACCTACTTTATCTAATCAGCTTTGATTCCAAACTTAGTTTAGTCAAACATTTGCATATCTTAAGAGTAATAAAATCATTTCTGCTCCCCACTTTCTGAAGGTAAACTAACTTAAAAAAAATTAGATTAAAACAAGAAAGTATCTTAATAATAGTTAAAAAAAAAAAAAAAAAAAGATAAAGCTAAATGCTGGTCTCATGGAGTACTAAGATGCCAGTTCTCTTGGAGGTGTGGGATTCTGTATCTCCTCTAAGAACAGCAGCACTTAATGCACATCTTTAAGCAGCTAACTAAAAAATGCTTGGTATCCACAGTTTGAGACATCTGTAAAATAAAGTTCCTTTTCAATTAATGTCTTCATGCAGTGGTTGATATAATAAAACTACTTTTGGACTTCTGGAGACCATTGGAAGCTAACTTCTTGGGCAGTTTATTTCAGGAATGTAGTCTTAACCTCTAAGTTTTGGTGTGATTCCTTAATCCCCTCCAAAGTACTATAAATTATTTTATAAACATACACCTACAGTATATTTTAGATATATTAACTTCAGGTAAAACCATGCCCTTTATTGTTTACAGCTGAGTAAGAGACTACTTTAAAATTTGGGCCATTTTTCTTTTTTCTTCAGTGATTTCTTAACAGGAAGTATGGGAGAACCTGTAATGAAGAAGAAGCATGCCTTACCATTAGTTTATAAATTCATTTTTTCTACTTTAAAAACCACCTGTGTAGCATTTTGAAAAATATATCTTTCTGTATTTCATTTTGAAGACATAAGTGGCTAGAGGAAATATATAGATTTTCTTCAGTGTTGTTTTTTTTTAATGGATACATATAATTTTTTTTTTAATCAAACAATATGTTACACAATATATTTGGTTCATAGTAACACATTCATACAGTATTTGTCCTTTTTTCAGTGTTTTTATTACTGACTCTTTCAGACTATAGACCCTGTGACAGGTGGATACTGAGGTCTTCTTACCCAGTGATTATGCAGTGAAAATTGAAATAGATTTTAGTCTCTACTCTTGAAATATTTTTTTAGGATAATAGTATATCATTGCCAGACTTGGTAACTAATGTAGAAATAATAAAGAACACAAAGGCATGGTTCCACAATCTCATAAAAGCAGACTGTGGGCCCCAAATCATTGCCTGCACTAACTATAACAATTCCTGATAAGCTGGTAGTCATTAAATGTGCATCTAATGGTCTAGTGATAAATTAGGAGAATGTTCTACCTCTATTTGTGGAACATTAGAAGATAAGGGAAGCAGCTGCAGTGAAAGGTGGGTTTGGGCTTTAAGCAGGCCTGCTCGAACTTATTTCTTCTCAATTATAAGTCTATATTGGAGATACCTGGGAACTTGTAAAATTACCAATGCCCAGTTCCTCTGATCCTCCACTCTCTCACTCCCCCACTCCCAAATTTTGAAAAAAAAAAAAAAAGTTTTCCAGGTAGTTCTAATATATAGCTACTGTTAATAAGCCCTGTAAGCAGCTAATGGTTTTAGAGCTTATGACCCTTACCAGCTCTTAGCAGTTGTGAAGGAGAACCAAGGACTGTCCAGGATGAGGAACCTTACTTAACTGTTCTAATTCTCTTATCTAAACTTTAGTGCCAGAGTTCTTAAACTTTGGTTATCAGAATCACTGGGAGGGCTTGTTAAAAACAAATTACTCGGGGGAGCTGGTGTAGCTCAGTGGCTTGAGCACCTGCTTCCCATATATGAGGTCTCAGGTTCTATCAATCCCTAGTCCTCCTATAAAAAAAATTTTACTGGGCTGCATCCTAAAGTTTCTGATTCATTAGGTCTAGGGTGGGGTCTTAAATTTTTTGCATTTCAAACAAGTTCCCTTCTGATGGTAATGCTAGTCTGGGGGAACCATTCCTTTAGGATTAGTTCAAAATATTAAGTCAGTATTAATTTTATCCTTATTCTTTCCTGTAGTATAATTTCAGGCTATCAATTTTTAAAAGAATTGGCTTTAATTGGATTTAATAAGTTAGGACTACTTTAAGAAAATGTGAAGTATTTTATTCTCTAACAAACCATAGTTGCAATGCTAAAATAAAATTTTAAAGTCAAGTTTTTTCCCTCTCTCTAGACTATGTGTTGCTGTAAAATAAGAGCAGATTTAAAAAGATTAAAGCCATATATACATCTTGGAAGAAATTACAGTTCCCTACCAGGTACAAATGTTAGATTCTTCCCATTTTACCCAAACTTTTTGCTTGCTTGTTTTTCTTTTTTCTGTTTTTTTCTGTTTTTTATTTTCTTGCTTTTTCTCCCTCTTTCTCCTTTTTTCCTTTGTTTGCAAACATCTCCCTTGAACAGAAGTCTCTATGAAAGTAATTTGATAAAAGTAAACTGTGGGTGTAAGTGTTCTGATAGAAGCCAGGAGGGGATACCAGTATATGTGCGCTTTTCATCTGCTGGGTATGCTAATGAGCAAAGGGAAGGGTTGGTGACTTTAGTAGCTTGCTCAGAAACTTTGTTTGTAAGTCTATTTGTAAAGTACTCTTGCTGTAAAATACTTGTTTTCTGGTTTTTATGCAGAAATGTTTTCTGTCAGAGGTTTATCAGAATAATTTTGAAAGTTTTTTGAAAATAATTTAGATAATTTTTTATCTTGGATGTTTTAGATTAGGTATACGCCTAATAAAAGCTAGAAAGCTGAGGAGATGACTACTCTAATTCTGAATGTCCTTCTTGAATTTTGAAGTAAGCAAGCATATAGTAGATTCCAACTAGTTTAATTCTGTTTTTTCTCATTACCATCTTTGTCATGTAAGAATAATAGAGTATAAATACTGATTGGCTGTGGATTTGCAAAGACAATAGAATTTAATGTGCATTATTGGTGTGTACTTAGGTTTTCAGTTTTTGCCCGTGTGAATTTAACTGTAGCAATATAGATTATCTTTGAATTCTCAAGAGGTCATGAAGTTTAAAAAAATATAATAAAATGCTTGTATTGTAGAAATTTAGGAGAACTGGTTTACATAGGAAGAAAGTATAAATTAAACTTAAAAGTGTACCTACATTGTTGTTTTAATATCATTTGTTAATAAAACATATTGTAAACATGGAGTAAGTCCAGTGACTTTTCTTATTCCAGAAATACTACTTGGTCTTTTAGAAGTATTAGATTATTATAACTTCTGTTCAGTGATACCTCTTAGCCTGTCTTTAAAGATATTGTTCCTGGGAATGGTAAAAATTTCATTATCAGCTGATGCAAGGATCAGTTTTAGCCTTGGGAAAATGCAGGTTTACAGAACTGCATTTTTCTTTGATTCAGGATCTGCCAGTGCCTTAAAATTATTATTATGAAAATTAATCTTAATCCTACAATTCTGTTAATAGAGGTGTAGAAGTTAGAACAGAGAGGGTAAAGTATTTTTCTAAGGATATGATCTAGAAGTAATGTTTAAAAACGTTTACCTTGTTTTGTCATCCATAACCGTTCCATATAGGTTGTAGGAAAATAAATTTTAGATAAATGAGTTTTATTTAGCTTGAATTTTACTTTATGTGGAATTACAGTATTTGCTTAAAAATTATTTTAAATTCTTTCATTCGTACATTAAAAGAAAAAAATCTTAGGTTTAACAGTCTAATTTTAATCCTCTTTCCATTAATCTTAACAGGAAATGATATCAAATCCCTTCATTCCATCATCAATCCTCCTATGGCTAAGTAAGTATTTTCATTGATATCTTCTTTTCCATAAGCTACCATGAAAAGTTATAAGTTTTCTTTCTTGAACTTGAGTCAGTATTATTAGAAAATGCTATAATTTCTGTGACTTTCTGCCATAGGTAATTGTAAATTGATATTGGTATGTACCTTAAACCTATTTTCTTTTTTCAGTTCAATCCTAAAAATGTTTAATGTAGCAAGAGCACACATTTCTTGGAAGTAAATGTAATGTATTCTCAAGATTGTAGTTATTTCCTTTGTTATTTAGCTGTTTTGTCAGAATAATTTGGCAGGACATACTCTAAATATGTTTTCCATTTTATAACGTTTACACCATTATATAAACTATAGGAATCCTAACTAGCTTTGAGATTTTCGCAACACTGATATTTTGGTTTTAAAATTTTGGTAATGTCCATCTAATAATGCATGTTTTGTGTTTTTTTTTTTTTTTTTTTTTT
>JAQZBX010033379.1:0-12083 GCA_029593785.1 Cabassous unicinctus | reverse complement strand
CAGCTTAGAGACCTTGAGTATGGCATGGAGGCATTGATATCTAAACAACAACATAAAGATAAGGTAGTTGCAACACCCATTAAAGGGTCTTCATAGATTCACCTGAACATCAGACTCAGACTACATTTGGCTCTAGTCTACTCAGAAGGATACAGGATTGCTTACCAGCAGGCCAGCTTTGAGTGTTTTTTTCTTTAGAAATTCTTATAGCAGTCCACATAGCTTAGCAGTCTACATAGCTATCTGGGAACTATTTTCTTTGGCCCCCCACAAAAATGATAGGTTAGGAGTTAGATGATAAGATTTACACTGGGGACTTAGAGGGCTCATGACCCACAGAATAAATATCTCTTATTATAGCCCCATAGGCATAGCTTACAGGTGCCTCACAGGGACATGCCATACCCCATGCAGGGAAGCCCAAAGGCTATGTGTCTTCATTAGGTATTTATAATTCATTTATTGTTCTTTCCAATTCAGTGATCAAATTAATTTTTCCAACTCTGTTATCAAGTATCTAGGAGAAAAGAACTGGAAAGTTAACCAGAGGTCAAATTCTCATGTAAAAGAGGAAAAGATTTCATTAATGTTTAACCCATAGTACAAAGTATTACTTAAGTTTTAAATTTATTTTTTAATTATAACTTGTCAAAACATGGGGTTCTTGACTAGACACGACACTTTGAATCCCCTGTGGCACTGCAGTTTTTTTTTTGTTTGTTTTTGTTTTTCATTTTTGTTTTGTTTTGTTTTAAATGATGATGCCCTAGCCCCACTCTTGGAAACTAGTTCAGTTGGTCTGAGCTATGGTCTTAACGTCTGTATTAAAGCTCGACAGTGATTTTGATATGCAACCTAGTTGAGAACCATTGCTCTAGGCTCCTGGAATTGACTGAGACTTAATGTGATAGTTATAGAGGAAAAGAACACCCAGGATTAGAATCTTCATGATGATAAGTTCCTAAATGTATAAGCATCTTGATTTCTCATAGAATTATTAGAATAGATTTATTGCTGTGTAAATAGGGATATGACTAGCAGGAAAACATGGAGCATTATTAGGCTTCCTCTTGTACAAGTCACAAATCCAATAAGAATCTTTTCCTCATATCCCGGTTGGTGTCCCTGAAATTAGGATCCAGATGAGGCGAGCCTAGGCAACCTTCAGGTTATCTTTGGTCTCTTCTGGTTCAGGCCATAGATCTAGAACTATCCAAATTGTGGCAGAGCTTGCTGATCTTATTTTTTCAGTCATATGAGTAATCATAAAGAGATCATAGGAAATAAAGATCTTAATCCTTCTGAAAAACCTGTTATTAATTAAAGTCAAGGTAGGAAAAAATGGAGGAAAAGCATATGGTAAAATTAAAATATTTAAGCTGAGATTTTAATCTTAGTTGTTAAAGAAAAGAAAAATTACTTAGATATCAAAATTACTAATCTTGGTGAAAAAAACTTTTTCTAGAATCAGGATTTATTTAGGGAAAGATTAAGGGCTTTAAAATATTAAACCAAATATTTTATAAAGGATTTTTTTTAAAGCAAATTAAACTGTGTCTGGTATCAAGTACCAATAAAATACATTTGCTATTAAGACTAAAGGATGTCATGCCATCTTTTTCCTGGTTAGATGTTGATGATGGAGACACAGTGACAGATTTCATGGCTCAAGAGCGAGAAAGAGGCATTACTATTCAATCAGCTGCTGTCACATTTGATTGGAAAGGGTATAGAGTCAATCTAATTGATACACCAGGTATGGTACTGTTCTGACAATACACAGAGATGCTACATCATTTGGGGTTTTTTTGTTTTTTATAAAAGATTTTAAGTGTTATATTTCTCATCTTTTTCTTAGGTCATGTGGACTTCACCTTGGAGGTTGAACGCTGCCTTAGAGTGTTGGATGGTGCAGTGGCTGTATTTGATGCATCTGCTGGTGTAGAGGTAAAAAATAATGTTGCCAAAGTAAAGCTATAACAGCATGATAAAAAAAAATCAGATTCAGTTAAGTGTCACACTTTACTTGGTGAGTTCATATAAATCAAATTTTGGTTAAAGGAAGTTGGCATTTAATATAGAGATGTCATCTATTTGTGATCTCAATTATCTCATAGTAAAAGGAAAATAAAATTTACTTTTCTGTAGGAAATTAGAAAGTTAGTTTCAAACTGTGTAGGGTCTGAGATTCTACTCTTTTTTGAAGCTAAAAAGTAAGCTAATCTTAGTTTTTTAGATTCTGGCAAAAAAATACAAGACTCCTGAGTCAGAAACAAAGGACTTTATTACTCGTAGAAATAGCAGTGGCCATAGTATCGGCATTTTCTTGTGTTTTTAGCTCCATTTTGCACAGGGTGACATGAAGGGAGCCAGGTTACAGCTGCAGCAGTGGGTTGTGTTACATGAAGAATCCTGAGCTTACAGAAGGCAAATCTTTTATAATGGGCAGTAAGCATTCCTGCCCTTTGCTCCAGAGGAGACATCTTTGTCTTTTAAAGGTGTTTGCTTTACAAAATACCCTTGAAAAGATAGTCCAGAACAAAGACAGCCAATGACACTCCTCACAAAACATGCAGAAATGTGAGAGACACATCAAGAATTGTTTCCCCATAGAGAGATTGAGAGGTGAGGAATTTTCTTGTCCATTTTTTGTTTATTATTATTATTATTATTATTATTATTATGGAAATAATGAAAATGCTCTAATAATGATTTAAGTGATAAATGCACAACTATGTGATTATACCGGATACCATTGATTGTACACTTTGGATGAATTGTTTGCTTTATTAATACGTATCAATAAAATTGATTTAAAAAAAAAATTGTTTCCTCACATAATAAGTAAATATATTTTGCATATGAACTTATTTATTGCTACTGGAGTTAGTCATGCTCTCTTTAGCTGGTACCCCCGTTGTCCTATAATCTCAACATAGGCTTTATGTTGAATGTAGAACCCACTTTAGCTCTTCTAACCCTAAAATTACTAAAAGTGATATTTTCCATAACTGATCAAAATTAACATCATCAAAAATGGGACAAATTGACTCCATAGATATCTTGATGTGTTGTACTGAGAAAGATACATGACCTATGTTGTATTCCTGCCAAAAATATTTTTAGCCCAAATCTACTCATGAGAAAGCAGACAAATCTAAATTGAAAGACATTCCGCAAAACAATTGGCCAGAACTTTTCAAACAATGAATTTTTCTTTTAATGTCAGCATCATGAATGATTGGGGTAAAAGACTAGGGGACTGTTATAGGTTAAAATTTGTATATGGACTATATTTTATAGATAAAGGTATTATGCCAATTTAAAATTTTCTGAGCGTGATCATTGTAATTAGTTATTTAGGAGAAAATCCTTATTCTTAGAAAATACATGCTGAAGTATTTAGGGTTGAAGTGTCACAATCTCTTCAACTTGCTCTCGTTGTTCAGCCCCTATCTACCCACAAACACATACCCACTCTAATTTGAGAAGAAAATGCCAAGATGAGATTATATGTGCAGGAGACTTATGAGGGGAAATGCCTGTAAAAAATAAGGTGGGAAAGAAGCAGAGAAGACGGTGGTAGCATTTAGACTGCATCGCAAGTCCGTTAAGCTGTATCTATACAGCTTCTAGAAGAATAATAAAACGTCTTCACAACCTTGGGATTGGTAACAATTTCTTTGAAAGGACACAAAAAGCATAAAACATAAAATAAAAAAGATTAACTAAAACTCATCAAAACTAAAACTTGTTCATTAAAACTGTAAAGAAAATGAGAAGGCAAGCCACAGATTGTGGAAAAATATTTGCAATGTTAGGTAAAAGTATCATATGATTGTTAAACTTCCCGAATGCAGTAATAGTATTGGTTATGAAAGAGAATATCCTTGTTCTTAGGTAATGCATGATGAAATTTTTATGATAAAAATATATGACCTAAGAATTGTATCCAGAATATATATAAAATTCTTACAAATCAAATAATTGAGGTACAAATCAAATAATTGAGCTAAACAACTCAGTAAAATAAGGGCAAAAGACTTAGAACAGACACTTCACCAAAGATGTTATGTGAATGCCCAGTAAACACATGAAAAGGTACTCAATATCATTAGCTATCAAGGAAATGCAAATTAAAATCACAAAGAAATGCCATTACATACCCACAAGAACGGCTAAAATTAAAAAAGACTGATAGTAGCGCAAAGTGTAAACCATAAACAATAGACTTTAATTAGTAGCATTGCTTCAGTTTGGTTCATCATTGTAACAAATGTACCTCACTATTCTTTTGGAGGTACCTGGGCCAGGGATTGAACCTGGAACCTCATATGTGGGAAGCCGGCACTCATCCCTGGATCCACACTAGCTCCTAATCCCCTATACTTTTGAAGTGACTTTTCTGTAATCTAAAACTTCTCTGAAAATAAAGTTTATAATGACTTTAAAAAATTACAAGATAAAAACATTTAGTAATTATGAAAACAAAAAGACTGATAGCAAATGTTGGAGAGGATGTAGAGCAACTGGAACTCTCATACATTGTTGGTTAAAATGTAAAATAACAATCACTTTGAAAGATTTTTGGCAGTTTTTTATAAAGTTAAATATACACTTACCCTATAATGCAGTTATTCTACTTCTATATCTTGACCCAAGAAGAATGAAAACATTTGTCCATAAAACATTGTTCAGAATGTTTTAGCAGCTAAATTATTAATAGCACCAAATTAGAAACTACCAAAGTGTCCATCAACAGGTAGATAAGAAAACAAACTGGTACATTTATACAAAGGAATCTATCAATAAAAAATAAAAATAAGCAAATATATCCAACAACATGGATGGAAGTAAAAAACAGTACATTGAGCCAAAGAAGCCATGCTATTTATATGTTGTTCAAGAATAGGTAGAATGAATTTATGGTAATAGAAATCAGAACAGGTTTGTTACAGTTGGGCAGTTTGATGTAATTATGAATTCCAAAAATATAATTGGATCATGCTTGTAAACTGATCTGTTAATCTGGGCATGATTAAATTATGATTAGGGCGTTGACTGGGCCACGTCAGTAGGGCGTTGAGCCCCACCCCTTGGTGGGTGGGGAATCAAATATAAAAGGCATGGCAAGAACAGAGTTGAAGTTTTTGAGAAGCAGTTTTGATGTTGGAAAGAAGGCCCCAGGAGAAGAGAAGCGAGCCGTTCGCCTGATCATCTACAGCTGACCTTGTGGAGGAAACAGGAGCCAAGCGTGGAGAGAAACGCAGCCCCGGAAAGAGAGGAACCCAAGAAGTCTGAACCCTGGCAAATGCTGGCAGCTGTCTTTTTCTAACACGTGGTAATGGACTGTGGTGAGGGAAGAAACTCACGCTTTATGGCCTGGTAACTGTGGACTTCTACCCCAAATAAATACCCTTTATAAAGACCAACCCATTTTTGGTATTTCACATTAGCACTCCTTTGGCTGACTAATACAAGGTTACTTATGGGGGGAGAGCACAAGGAAAATTTCTAGAGTGATAGAATGTTCTATATTTTGATTGGGGTAGTAGTTACACAAGTGTATACAATTATCAAAACCCTTTGATAAATTTAATATCTATATTGTATATAAATTTTATCTAAAAATCCCAAACAAACTGACCTCTGTTGTAGCTAGTGTCAGCACATTAGGCTTTTTATGTTTTGCTTCAGGGATTGGACACCACTAGGTACCAATATTAGACTCAAACTAGGTATATTTAATATGTACAAAAATGATATTAAAAGAAGTCCAATAGGAGAAAAGCTTATGAATATGGAAGCTTATAAATACAGGTATTGTCTGCTTTCCCCTTCTTAAGTCGTCTTTAGTTTACATGAACAAGCATTCACAATAAAAAATAAGATTTTTATCATAATCACATTTTTATAGTGCACTCTTAATTTGTTCCTGTTACCTTGCAACAATTGTCTGAGTTAATTAAGGCGAAAACCATATATCATAGATTGGAAAACTGACATTAAATGAATTCAGTTTTGTGTGGCATGTATCAGGAAAGATAAAGCCAAACAAAAACTAGGTCTTCTAATTCTTGTCTAAGTGGTAATTCCACGAACTCCTCCCAGGTGTCACTTCTCTTTGGTAACAACCTAGTTCACCCAAAGTACTATGCTCAAACTGTTCGAGGCACATTCTTTATCACTTTCTCAGCTATGATAACCTGATAGCAAAAAAGTGAATCTAGAAGCATAAAGATAGTGGCACTAATTCTGTGCTAGAATAGGGCCCCATTCCATGTTAAAGTATATTCTTGGATGTATATATTCCATGTCTTATAACATAGTTATTTGTGTTCAGTATATATTTTTCCCTTATCTTTGCTTTAGGCACAAACTCTCACAGTATGGAAGCAAGCTGATAAGCACAATATTCCCCGAATCTGTTTTTTAAACAAGATGGACAAATCTGGAGCAAGGTATTTAAAAGTGTGTTTCTTGTGGTTTATCAAAATGAGAATACAGTTTGAGCTTTTAATGGACTATAACTTAAAACAACTATTCCCTATTGGGTATAAATATTCTGTGGAATTCCAGTTCATTCCCATTCTTTACAAAAGAATTTCAAAGCAGCTAAATCATAGGTTAAGTAACAGTTTGGGAGTAATAGAAAGCTGTGAGATGGTGAATCGTCCCTATTCTGCATAAAGAAGCTGATTGCATTGGATCTGTTTGGAACTGTATAGGCCCTGTATTGCTGAAGGCTCCAGTGGTCCCCATCATAGAGGAGCAATCCAAAATGAATATACATTATTCATTAGGGAACTGAATTAGTCAGGGTTCCCTCGGGAAACAGAATCAACAGGTGATATCTGTCAATAACATGAGATTTTATAAGAGTCTCTCACGTGATGGGATGCACAAGTCCAGTTCCTCAGGCAGGCTGCAAACCAGGGACTCTGATAAAAGTCCAATGAAAGGTCCTTGATGAGTTTCTGGAAGCTGGCTGTCCAAACATGAGCTGGGAAATTCTCTCTGAATGTTGAAATCACTTCTCCTTTTAAGGTATTCAACTGATTGGATAAAAGCATCACCCATTGCTGATGGTAATCTCCCTGATTAATGCAGATGTAATCAGCCATCCACCCAGTAAACTCATTGGTGACCAAAGTCCATAAATGTTCTTGTATTACAATAGCCCAGTGCTTGCTGGACCAAACACCTGGACACAATTACCTGGATGAGTTGACACATTAGCCTAACCATCACAGGAACATAATTCAAAGAATCAAGAATGTGAAAGATTTGGGGGAAATGTGATAGGGAGCAATTCTAATCTGTAATGTGAGAGAAGCAAAAGCAAAACAAACTATCCCTCCCCTAAAACCACACAGTAGTATGCTTTGCATTTTGTAACTCCCTAGAATAATTCTAAGGCTGTTTGTTTAAAGAGCTTCTGTCTTGATTAGTAATTGTAGCACAGCAGCCTTAAAATGTGTTAGGCTTAAGTTCTGACCCTTTTCTGTTTGGAGTTCCTTGAGGTAGTTGGAAGTACTTGACTGACAGTGCCTATGATGATGGGGAGAGAGAGAACTGGATAGTAGGCTTCCTGTCAAAGACGTTGGGACCAGTATGATTTGCATGTATGTATAATTCAGCCCATGTGCCAAAGATAGCATACATGCTATAGGTAGCAAGCTCCAGTGTTAGCACAGAAATGAATAGCGTAGCATATGATATTAAGAATGTCTAAGATAAAACTGTAGAAAATTAGTCAAGCCTCTCTCTTGGAAGAAAGCTAGTAGCCTTCTGCGGTAGCAAATCTACTTGTAGAAGAAGGAATCCTAGACCTATAACCACAAATCTTGTATTTGAATCCTAACTGCGGTTTATTATTTACGTGACTTTGATCAATCCATTTATCTTTAACCTCTAACTTAGTTTTGTGAAGCTCACAATTATAATACCCTAAAAACTTGTGTAGCAGGATTATGGTAGACAATCACTGTTAGCTGAAACGGACATTAAAAGTTTACCCAACAAAAATTTTTTTAAAAATTAAATTTAAAAAAAGGTTTACTCAGGATATTGTGCTGTAGAAAACGGTTAAATGGTGAACAATAGGGAGAATCAAAAGGGTTAAGATTCTAGAAGACATTCCACACCTCTTTTAAGGATCTTAACATTAGTAACTGTAATTTTCCTTTCTACAGTTTTAACTATGCGGTAGAAAGCATTAGAGAGAAGTTGAAGACAAAGCCTTTGCTTTTACAGGTAAATTGGTTAATTAGTAGCAACAACTCCTCAGTTTCCTCATCAGTTTATTTTTTATGTGACATAGTATATACATTTCTGAAGCTATCTCAAATCCTTTTTGGATGAAATTGGATATAAATAAAATTGCTATAGATTATTGTAATAAGAATAATATACATTTTGGGAGAAAGTGGTGCAACTAGATATGTTTTATCACCATTGCAGTTCTAATCAAGTGGTCATTTAATTATGTTTATCATTCTGACTTATAGTTACCAATTGGTGAAGCCAAAACTTTCAAAGGACTGGTGGATGTAGTAAGTAAAGAAAAACTTCTTTGGAATCCCAATTCAGATGATGGAAAAGTCTTTGAGAGACAACCCCTGTTGAGAAGTCGTGATCCTGAATTGCTGGAAGAGACAACTGAAGCAAGAAACGCCTTAATTGAACAAGTAAAACAAATGTTTTGTTTTTAAAATTGCGTAAAGATTTAGAAGCTTTAAAATTCATTTTATTTATTGTGAAACTTTATATAAAAGTGTATGTGTGGCGTATGTAAAGTATAATGAATTATAAAAGGAACACCAATGTATGTACCACCCAGCTTAAGAAATAGAAAATTAGCAATAACCTTAAATCTCATTGTGCTACTTCCTGGTCATCTCTGTCTCCTTTCCACTAATTATCTGTCCCCCCTCATAACCACTATCTTGAATTTAGAGTTTAGCTTTTGTTGCTTTTCTTTATAGTTTACTACAAATAAATGTATTTCTAAAGAATTTAGTTTTGCCTGGTTTTGAACTTTACATAAATGGAACGATACTGTTTATATTTTATTACATTGTTTGACATTATGTTGGCGATTCATCCATGTTGGTCTTTGTAGATGTAGTTCATTCATTTTCAATCTTGTATAGTGTTCCAAAACATGATTATACCACAATTTATTATCTACACTCCTGTGTGTGGATGAACTTTGAAGTTGTATCCTATTTTTTGCCTTTTAAAACTATGTTGCTGTGAACAACTTTGTATGTATCTCCTTGTACACGTGTGCAAGAGTTTCTCTAGGGTTAAACCTAAAAGTAGAATTACTAGGTCAAAGGGTATGTCCATCTCTGAGAGTTTTTGTTTTGTTTTAATACAAAAAAGCTTTAGTAATAAACTTAGTAAGGATCTTGTTGTCTAGTTAAGGAGCCAACACATACTTGCACATACATCTAAATTCTTCTAGAATATAATTGTATATACTGGAAATAAAGAAAATTTGAGAATATCAATAAATAATAATGTGCTAATTATAGGGAATGCATAAGTATGTATAAAACTAGAGAATAGGAAGATTAATGTGGACTAGAATCAACTTCCTATGTTCTAAAGGCGAACAATAATACTATATAATAAATACTTGTACATTTGCAACATGTTCTGAAAGCAATATTTGAATTGGTTTTTAATCCTCACAACAACCCCCTGAGCTAGGTGCTGCTATTATCTCCATGAGTAACCCAGGCAGAGAGGTGAAGTAACTTGATCAAAGACTTCAGACAAGTAAATAAGTAGTTGAGCCATTTCCAGGTAATCTGACTCCCAACCATCACATATGCTGCCTCTTAGGAAAATGGTTAGGTTCATTTCTACTATAGTTAGCTCTGTTAAGAGTGTTTCTCTCATTAAGTTTGAATGTTTTGTTCCCTTGAACGGTTAACAAACTTTTGAAACTGACTTTTATTAATTTTATTATCAGCTGATTTCTCCCTATTTCATATAGGCAGACTGTTACGAAAAGAACATAAACAAGATGAATGCATTTTTATTATTGAAATGATACCTTTTTTCTCACTTAAATTTATTGCTTCAGTGCAGGATTGTAGTAAGATTAGTTTTTAGTTTGACTGCCTTGGGAGATCCAGTGACCATTCAGAATATTAGAGGGACATGAAATGAAACTTTTTTTGTGAACTAAAACACCTAAATTTACCAAAAAACAGAACCCATTGAATGTGTTATCATTGGCTGTAGATTGTGCGTTTTCTTTAATTTCTTTTGAGTACAATGAGTACATATTATCTTTAAACCTGCTACTTTGTTACATGTTTTAGCAGGCTCTGGCTTCCAATGAATTCAGGAAACTCATAATAGTGTATCTTTAATTTTTAATCTCCTTTCCTTTAAAAGAAAAACCCTTTTCTTCATCTCTTTAGAAGATATGAAGAGTTGCTTGGCCCAGATAAGGTAGATCATGTAACCATCTTGAAATAGTTGGATAGTGTGTATTTATGATATTTAGACTTATAGTTGTGAGAATAAATGTAAGTTATAAAACTAAATCTTTTCTTTTAGGTTGCAGATTTGGATGATGAATTTGCCGACTTGGTTCTAGGAGAATTTAGTGAAAATTTTGATTTGCTTCCAGCTGAAAAGGTAAATTTTATTATTCAATTACTTTGACCAAGTTTTACTAATTGGATCTGGTTCAATTGATTTGATTTCTGTGTCTTCGGTATTTTGTTGTTGTTGTTCTTTTAACTTTGCATTCCATTAGAAAAGGGTGACTTAAAAATTAGAAGAACAATAAGTTAAAGTCACTACTAATACATTTACTTAAACAATGACAGTGATTTAGTATTTTCTGATACAGATTCTTTATAAATTCAGAAATTCTCTTTTACTTATATTTAGTCAGGAGCAGGAAATTGTTCATTCTCTGTAGCCCTTTCTCTTTATTCTGTTCATTTCTCTGAGGATTTTTGGGAAATCACAGGTAGGAAATTTACTGTTTTTTTGGGCTACTACAATGATCATTTTCTTCAGACTTTTTTTTCCTGTATCTGTTTTAATTTTTAATGGAAATTTGTTACAGATATTTGGGTTTTTTCTTTTGAAATGCATAAAATCAGAAAATAGGCAAGTAAATACTGATAATAATTGGATTACAACTGATTTCTTCAAGGCATCTCTCTATTTTATTCTGCCAAGGACCTTCCCTATAAATTTGGCAAACTTCCTATTTATTTTCCTTTATGAAACATAACACTTGCCAAGTAAAGTGTTTCTAAGTGATAAATGGGATCCAGGATGAGCCCAGCAAATTCAGTTATTATTCAAGAAAAGAATTAAAGAAAAATAGAAAAAGTGTAGCTTATTTTTGAGCCACTTGAAGATAGAGGTGAAAAAAGTGATGTCTTTTTTTTTTTTTTAATGAAATGCCATCATTTTTGCCATTATGTTTTTTAGTATTTGAATGCTTAAATGTAATATTTATTATGCCCTATAATTACATAGCATGATTTCTATTTTCAAAGCACTCACAACCTAAAGGGGATTGACCTACCACTTCTTTTATCAAGAGCTTGCAAGCACACCTAAGCTTTATCTTGGTTTTTGAGGTTCTTTAAAAAAACTTCCTACTTGATTTCTTATTTTCCTTTGGATTTTGTTTAATGTGCATCTAATTCATTTGAAGAAGTTGTAACTCAGATTTATATCTTTTTATTTTTGACCAGTTTCTCGATTAGATTATCAGAGTTAAATCACAGGTATAAATCCATTCATTCAAGAAATATTTTAGCACCTACTATATTCTGAGCACCTTCTAGGTTCTAGGGATTTAGCAGTGTTTTCATGGGACTTACTGTAGTGCTCAGATGGATTTTACATTTAGTGGATTGGAAAATAGACAGCAAACAAATAAATTTCTAATATGTCAAGTAGTGGTTAGTGTTAAGAAAAAGAAGAATAGGGAAGCGGGTGTGGCTCAATCGATAGAGCCCCCGTTTACCATGTGGGAGGTCCCGGGTTCGCTTCCCGGGGCCTCCTTGTGAGGGCAGGCCAGCCTGCGTGGC
>JAQZBX010033378.1:0-25423 GCA_029593785.1 Cabassous unicinctus | reverse complement strand
TTTTTTTTTGTATTTTCATGCCTTTTCTGGGATTAAGGGAATATAAGATTCTTGACTGGTTCTCACTTTTAAAAGAGTTAGTATTTGTACAATCATGTTTACTTCTCTATTTACTTTCGAAATATTTTAATGCCACTTGGTTCAACAGGGAAACAAATACAATTTCACAGTGACCCATGATCCTATTTTGGAAATGTTCTAACCTGACAACTTTTTGACATTTCACCTTTCCAAAATCAAACCCTAAATGACATCTTACTGATCTCAAAGAATTGTTCTTTCACTTTTAAAAAGAGGTTCTAGAAATAGGTTTATTTGATATGTTATGATTTGCATAGGAAGTTTTGCCAAATTAAAAAGGATTTTCTAAACTTCTTTTGATTAAGTTTGTATAGGTAAAATGTTATTAATGTAAACATTTCAGAATTTGTATAAACTTCCTAGAGATTTGTCAATGTCTTCACTGTCCATGAGATGTCATAGTACTGATCTGCCTGATTGAGACAACAGTATAGAGTTATTGGTCATAATTTCACAGAAGCAACCAAATTTACTTCTTAATTGCATTACTTTTGTAATGATCTTTCATCAGAACAGTCACTTTTATAAAACAGTAATAAGTTAACTGGGCTGTTTTAAATGTTTGGTAATCAATGGACCATTTTGATTATGAAGCTTCATAAAAAACACTTACAATCAGCTACAGGCCAGATTGCATCATATTAAACAAAGGGACTGTCTCAGCAATCCATGGAAAGTAATATGCCAGGTACTTTGTGGCATAGGTTTCTAATGACATTGCTTAAGTAAATTTGGAGACCATACCACTGGCCTGAGTCAAGATTCCAGAATACTAGTGAATAAACCAATGGGTTCAAGATACTAAGAGGACCAAGGTCCAGTTTTATCCAGGACTGAATGAAGTGGTAAAGAATGAGTCAATTGCCAAAGAAAAAAAGAGAATACTGGAATTTGCAGTAGAGAAGCAATGTGTCATGTACAAGGAACCCCAAAAACATTAAGTACCAATTTCTCATCAGAAAGGTTGGAGGCAAGAAGGCAGTGGGAAGAAATATTTATAAAGTGCTGAAAGGAAATCATTAAAACCAAGAATTTTTTACCCAAAGAAGCTTTTTTTCAAACAAATTTTTAATATTTTTTGGTTTGTAACTCCACATACAGAATATACCATGCAAATGCTTTAAAGTATTGATAAATGTACAGTTTGGAACTCAAAAGAAATGAAGACACAATCTGTGATAAGACCTTCATAAAGAGGGAGGATGGAGGAGTACCTGAATATTGTTTGTGGATGATATGCAAGTTAGGTAGGGGTAGCAGTTTGGCATTATTTATGAGCTCCAAAAATAGATATTGGATTATGTTTGTGAACTGGTCTTTTCCTCTGGGAATATTAGATTATATTGGATTCAGAGACTTGATTGGCTAATGATTGGGGTTTTGGTTGGGTCATGTCATTTATAGTTTCTTGCAATAATATTGAGGGCTTCACATTCTGGTATATTTTATTAGGCACTGCCTATATTCTGAAGGGATTCTTGTTCTTCTAACTGAGAACACAGCAGGATTTCTCAGGATGAGAATTTGATATTTTCTTGATTTATTGTGGGACTCCACACACTGATATAACACACTATGACAAAATGAACACTTATATATTGCATAGAAGCCTGGTCCAGGTGCACCCTGTCCCATGTATTCCCCCACAACCAACACCCCACACTATTAACCCTCCCCTGAAATATTTGCCAAAAAAACATTCCCAACATTTTAGTTTTAACCACAGACCTGCAAAACACCAGAATTGACCTGCTCCTTCCCCCAAGCTTCCCAAACCTCCCAACTTACTCCCCCTTGCAGACCAGCACCACCACTGAACTCATTCACATCATTGCACCACTGTCACACTCATCCACTGCACAACTACACCCTTCTACCTTATCATAGATTTTGCCCATATGGGCATCGGCTCACCATCCTCTACTTTGTTTCATCAAAACCTATAAAAGTGTACCATCCAAATGTACACCATAATGTAAACCTTTCACCATGGTTAGTGGCAATGTTTCAATGTTTGTACATCAACTGCAACAAATGTACCATCTGCATATAAAAGTTTATTAATAGGGGAGAGTGGAAAAGAAGGAGGGCGATGGATGTATGGGAATCACGTATATTCTTTATGTTACTTTTCTGTATCCTAAAGTTTTTTTGAAGATAAAATGAAAAAATAAAACATGGGGAAATATATGGAAGAAAATATCACTGTACATACTAGACAACAGATCTACCGGTGATGAAAGACACAATGTCTAAAAATTTTCTTTTAATAACTTCAAATTTTCAAAAGATTTTTTACATTGTGTTGGTTATTTTTAAAAGTATTATTTTATTTTCCTATTAATTTTATTTGGTTATTTTCTTGGCCTCATTTCTGGAGAGGTTTTGGATGAAAGAAGGGTCATAGCAGTGGTTTAGAGGATCACTGGTGCAGGATGTCAGTGATGGGGGGATGCATGGGAAGGGGTTCACCTGGGGCATGCTTCTAAGGCATATGAATATGTTCAAGGGTTCATGGGACATTGTCTTGGTGAGTAGAGATGAAGGAATATTGAATTCCCATCCTGGAGAGTTCTGCTATATTCTCTAATATGAGAGCAAGAATCCTTCGATTGCAAGGATACTGCCTAGTGAAGGAAGACAGACCATTATGCCAGGTCCTTGATATTGATGACTGCACTTATGAACCTCTTCTTGTGAAATAGAAACTTAGCCTAGTATTATATACTGCCTAAGAGTTACCTCCCAAAAGCCTCCTTGTTGCTCAAATGTGGACTCTCTCTAAGACAAACTCAGCATATTAATGCACTACTTTCCCCCAGCATGGGATATAACTCTTGGGGATGAGCATCCTGGGACTGAGGGATTATTACCAAGCACCAACTAGCAATGCATCTGGAAAAATACCTTGACCAAAAGGGGAAAAATGGTAAATACAAATGAGTTTTTAAGGCTAAGAGATTTCAAAGTGAGTCGGGAGGTCATACCTGAGATTTCACTTATGAAAGTCTCAGCAGGATCTCACTGATTGCCACACTAAACAGTGCCTCAAATAGAAGGCTCATGAGGGCTCTAGATACATCCAGAAACAATAAGGCAGCTCAGGAATTCACCACCTTGTCAGTGGACCATACTTTGGAATTTATACTCCCCAGTGTAACAGAGTTCCATTCATTTATGGTTTCCCTACACATGACTCTTCTGTCCCTTCTATTTGAGCCCATAGTTAGCATTCTACTTGAGGTGTATGTCCAAGAGACTTGAACTTTGTTCAACCCATGTGCCAGTTGAGCTCTGAATTTCAGCAGAGTTCCAACACCTACTCTCCAGTTCATTGAACTCACGCAGGACAACTAACCAGGAGAAGATGATGGACAATGCCTAATCCAAGGAACAGAGAGTTTCTGCAGCTACAAGCAAGATATTTCCATCCATCTGCCACACAGCATGTAAGCCCCCTCCCAATTCGAAGCAGAGTGGCCTCCATGATCCCCAAATCCTCAAGACTGTGAGTAATGAACAATGAACTGAAGTAGATTCATTATCACTGTACTATAGACTTAATATTCTAGCAATGGAAAAAATCTTATCATTGATGTAAAGGAAGTGACCTGGCTAGCACTTTCAAGCTGAAGGCCAAAATGAAAACAGAGGGCTGGAATAATACTATGTACCAACTATATCTAGCAGACCTATATAGATGTATATAACAGTGTGTGTGTGTGTGTGTGTGTGTGTGTGTGTGTGTGTGTGTGTGTGCAAGAAATATGTAAGACAAATCTGTTTGAAAACAACAGAGTACATATTCTTTTCAAGTGCTCAAGGATCTTATCCCAAGATAGGCTATATGTTAGATCACAAAACAAGTCTCAATAAATTTAAAAAGATTAAAATCTTAGAAAGTATCTTATCTGACCACAATGAAATGCAATTAAAAACTGGTAACTGGAGAACTGGAAAATTCACAAATGTGTGGGAGTTAAAAAATACACTCTTCAAGACCCAATGGGTCAAAGAATTCACCAGAACATTTGGAAATACCTAGAGATGAATGAAAATGAAAATACAAAATGCCCAAACTTACAACAAATATTAGATAGAATGACAAAAAAATATGGAGAGAATGTAAGTAATAAAAATCAGTGGCATTGAAAAGGGGGAATATTACTGCTGACCTTACAGATATAAAAGGATTATAAGAGCATATTATGAATCATGTATGCTAACATTTAAATAACCTATATGAAATGGACAAATCCCAAGAAACACACAAATTGACTAAACTGACTAAAGAAGAAATAGACGATCTCAAAGACCAAGAACAAGTATGGACTATCTCAACTATCAAAATCCAAATGATTTAATATCCATGACATATAAAGAGATCTTACAACTCAATGATAAAAAAGACAAGTGATCCAATTAAAACTCGACAAAAGACTTGAATAAATATTTTTCTAAAGAGGAACTACAAATGGAAAAAAACATGAAAAATTGTTCAACATCACTAGCTATTATGCAAATGCAAATCAAAACTACAGTGTGATAGTATTTCATAACTATTCGGCCAGTGTTAAAAAAAAACAACAACAACAACAGAAAATTAAAAGTGTTAGAGAGGATGTGGAGAAATAGGAACATTTACTCACTATTGTTGGGATTGTAGAATATTGCAACTCCTGTAGTAGACTGGTGGTTCCTAAGGAAGCTAAATATAGATCTGCCATATGATCTGTCATCCCACTATTAGGTATATACCCAGAAGAACTGAAAGAAGGGATTCAAGTGGATCTTTGCACACCCAGGTTCATAGTGGCATTATTCACAATTGCCAAAAGATGAAAACAACCCAGGTATCTATCAGCAGATGAATGGATAAACATGTCATATATGCATGTGATGGAATATTATTCAGCTGTAAGAAGAAATAAATTCTCAATCCATTTGACAATATGGATGAATCTTGAGAACATTATGTTGAGTGAAACAAGCCAGACACAAAAGGAAAAATATTATATGATCTCACTAATAGGAATTAAATATACGGGCAAACTCATGGAGTTAATGGCTAGAATAAAGGTCACAGGAAGACAGAGTGAGGGTAGTGAAGGGGAAGCTTAGGCTTAATTTGGGCAGGAATTGTAATATGTTTGATTGTTAATGTTTGGAAATGGATAGAGGTAATGATAGCACATTACTGTGATTGTAATTTACAGTGGTAATATGTGGGTGATTGTGGTTGAAAGGAAAAGTTTATGTTCATGTATATCACTAGAAGGAAAGCCAGAAGATGATAAGATTGTATAGAATAGTGAATCCTTTGTGTGGACAATGAGTGTGTTCAATAGTACAAATATATGAGTATTCTTCCTTGAATCAGAACAAATGTATGTCAATATCACAAGATGTTAGAAAATAGGGTGGTATTTTGGTTGAAATAAACCTAAAGCAAACTAGGGACTGTAAAGAATAGTAATATATTAACATTTTTTCATGAATGGTTACATAAAAGTTAAGCTAAGTGAAAGAAACCAGACACAAAGTACTACATATTTCTAGATTCCATTTATTAAAAATGTAACTATAAATAAATTTATAGAGATAGAATTAGATTAGAGGCTATGTATGGCAGGGGAAGGACAGAGGAATTGAGTGGTGACTGCTAATGGGTAGGGTTTTTTTTTTTTTTCAGTAATGAAAATGCCCTAAAATTGACTACACTGATGAATGCCCGATTTTGTGATTATGCCAAAGCCATTTATGTATACTTTAGTTGTATTATATAGTATATGAACGTACTTTAATAAACTTGCTTAAAGAAAAAACCAAAAACCCAAAAATCCTCTCAATGTAGTAAATTCAAAGACAATAAGGCTTCGCTAGTGTTTTAAGTAGAATTTCTCTAAAGAAGATATATAAATAACCAATAGCACATGAAAAAATGCTCAAGATGATTGGTTATCAGAAAAATACAGATCAAAACCATGAGATACCAATTTACATCCACTAGATATCTGTTAATTAAAAAACAAAAACTAGTAAAAATTGATGAAGATACAGAGAAATAGGAGTCCTCATATATTGCTAGTGGCAGTGTAAAATGGTGCAGACACTGTGGAACCCAGCATGGCAGCTCCACAGAAATTTGAAAATAGAATTACCATATGACCCAGCAATCCCACTTCTTGGTGTATACCCAAAAGAAAGGAATGCAGGGACTCAGATAGATATTGGTACATCAATGTTTACAGCAGCATTGTTCAAAGTAGACAAAGGGTGGAAGTGACCCAAGTGTCCATCAACAGATGAATGAATAAATACAAAGGGGTATGCACACATTTGGAATGTTATTCAGCCATAAAAGTGGAGGATGTAACAGTATATACTACAACATGGATAAACCTTGACGACATAATGTTTTGTAAAATAAGCCAGACTCAAAATGATGAATATTGTCTCATCTTGTTTGTATAAAATGACTAGAAGAAGGAAATTTCATAGAGGCAGATGGCAGATTGTAAATTTTCAAAGGCTGGAGGGGAGGAAAGGGAGGTGTTGATGTTTAATGGGTACAGAGTTTCTGTTTGAGGTAATGAAGAATTTGGTGTAATGGACAGTGGTGATGGTAAGACAATATCATGAACGTAATTCATCTCATTTAAATGTCCCCTTGAAAGTGCTTAAATGGGAAATTTTGAGTAGTATATATGGTACCACAAGTATAAGATCTTTTTTAAAAAAAAACTGATGAGAAATATACCACCTCACACTTACGTGAATAGCTATTAAAAATAAGTACTGCCAGAGATGCAGAAAATTAAAGACCCTTGTACAATGTTGGTAGGAATAAAAAATGTTGCAACAAACACTATGAAAAATAGATTTGAGGAAACAGAACTGTTATATGACCTGGCATATACCCAAAAGGATGGAAGAGCAGGAGCTCAAACAGATAGTTTTGTACACCAGTGCTCACAAAAGCATTTTCATAACAGTGAAAACATGGAAGCACCCCAAGTACCCATTCACAGGGAAGTGAATAAAAAATATGGTATATGCATACAATGGAATATTATTCAGTTGTAAAAAGAATGAAGTCTTGCTATATGCTACAACATGAATGAACCAGAAGACATCACATTGAGTGAAATGTCAGATAGAGACATACTGCATGATCTCACTCATTTGAAAGAACTGGAATATGCAAGTTCAGAGACAGAAATTAGATCACAGCTTACCTGTTGCAGCACAGAGGGGTAAGGGAGACTTAACACATCATGGGCACAGGATTTCTGATTATGGTTATAGGAAAGTTCTGGTAGTGGATGGTGGTGACCTTACCACAGGGTCAGTGTAATTAATCCCACTAAATCGTATGCTTGGGATTGGTTGAGATGGTAAATTGTGTGTAGTATATATGTTTCCACAATTTAAAAAAGGAGAAACTAAAGTCAGCAACAATTCAATAAAATACATTATACAAGATGGGATCTAATAACAGAGGAGAAAAGACTCAGAGTCTTTATTGGGACATATTAAAAAATTGGAATATAGACTATGCCTTATAGCCATATTAAATGTTTTTAACTTAACTGTACATAGGCAATTACAGTAGTGAAGATCCTAGTTCTCAGGAAATGTACATGGAAGTATTGTGGTCAAGAAGCATGGTGTATCCAACCTATTGTTAAATGTTTATGAGAGAGGGAGGGAGAAAGAAGAAAGGAAGAGACATGGAACTTCAAATTTGGCAAAATGTTAAAAATGGTAGATCTGAGTATGCAAGCAGGGTTGCTTGTTGGTATTCTTTATTTTGCAATCATCCTGTAATTTAGAAATTATTTTGATAATGTTATAGAAAAAATAGAAATAGAAATGAGAAGGGAATTAAAATGGTACACTACAAAATATCAATTAAAAACATTAACCAAAAATACATGTAAAATGGGAAGCCAATGTGGCTCAAGTGATTAGGCTCCATCTACCATAAAGGAGGTTCAGGGTTCAATTCCCTGGGCCTCCTGCTGAAGGCATGCTGACCCATGTGGTGAGCTGGCCTGAGCAGAGAGCAGGACCAAGAGGACTGCTGACCCATACAGGAGTGCTGACCCATGCAGGAGTGCTGGCACGGGAAGATGATGCAACAAAAAGAGACACAGAGAAAGGACAATAAGAGATGCAGCAGACCAGGGAGTTGAGCTGGCACCAGAGATTGAGTGTATCTCTCTCACTCCAGAAGGACCCAGGATCAGTTCTCAATACCATATAAAGAGAAGATAAGCACACACAGAAGAACACACAGCAAATGGACACAGAGAACAGACAGCATGCACAAAACAATGGGGAGGGGCAGGGAGAAAGAAATAAATCTTAAAAAAAAATACATGTAAAAAACAAGTAGTGTCAATTTTAATTCTTTTGTTGTAAGCAATTTAATATATTAAGCCAGTCTTTGCTCTAATTACTTCAATGAAGCAGAGTTTAGCATAAATAAACAATGATATGACCATTCATAGAAAATTGGTAAAGGACGGTAGTTTTCCCTGCATTATCCAACTCAGCAATGATAACTTTGCGCTCCTGGTGATTGAACAGATATATCCTGGTGTAGAGAATTCCCATTCTGGGGCACCATAATCCCCTCCAGCCACCCAGGTCACCTGCCCTGCCTCAATTCAGGCTAAGGGAGAGGAAACTGATGCACCAGAGCCCATTTGGAGCATTTTCCAGGGTCAAGGGGAAGCCCTAGATAACTCATAACATTCATTAATTTTTTTTAAAAAAGATTTATTTATTTATTTATCCCCCCCCCTTGCTGCTTGTGTTTGCTGTGTCCATTCGCTGTGCGTCTTCTCTGTGTCTGCTTATCTCCCCCCTGCTGTGAGGTCCTGCTGCATCAGCCCACCACGCCACGCGGGCCAGCCTGCCCTCACAAGGAGGCCCCGGGAAGCAAACTTGGGGCCTCCCACATGGTAAACGGGGGCTCCATCGATTGAGCCACACCCACCTCCTGCTGTGAGGTCTTGCTGCATCAGCCCACCACACTGGGTGGGCCGGCCTGCCCTCACAAGGAAGCCCCAGGAAGCGAACCCGGGGCCTACCATATGGTAAACGGGAGCTCTATTGATTGAGCCACACCCGCCTCCTTCACCATTTTAACAAAGTCCTTTGAGGTGCAAAAGTGTTCAGTTTTGAGGAGGTCCCATTGATCTATTTTTCCTTTTGTTGCTCCTGCTTTGCATGTAAGGTTTAAGAAACTACTGCTTACCACGCAACCTTGAAGTTGCTGTCCTACATTTTTTTCAAGGAGTTTTATGGTTGTTGCCTTTATATTTAGGTACTTGATCCATTTTGAGTTAATTTTTATACAAGATGTGTGATACAAGTCTTCTTTCTTTTGTTTTGGATATGGCTATCCAGTTCTCCCACCATCATTTGTTGAATAGACTGTTCTGGCCCAGCTGGGAAGGCTTGACTGCCTTGTCAAAAATCACTCGACTATAGACGTGAGGGTCTATTTCTGATTTCTTGAGTCAATTCCATTGGTCAATGTGTCTGTCTTTACGCCAGTACCATGTTGTTTTTACCACTGTAGCTAAGTATTATGGTTTAAACTCTGGAAGTGAGAGTCTCCAACTTTGTTCTTCTTTTTAAAAATCTTTTTGGCTATTCAGGGCCAATTATACTTCCAAATAAATTTGATAACTGGTTTTTCCATTTCTGAAAAAAAGTGTTGGGATTTTTATTGGAATTGCATTGAACCTGTAAATCAATTTGGGTAGAATTGACATCTTAATGATATTTAGTCTTCCAATTCATGAACACGGAATGTCCTCCCATTTATTTAAGTCTTCGTTAGTTTCTTTTAGCAATGCTTTGTAGTTTTCTGAATACAGGGCCTTTATGTCCTTGGTTAAGTTTACTCCTTAACCAAGGACATAAATGAATGGATTTTCATGTATGAGTGGATTTTTTTTTTCTGATTTCCTCCTCACATTGCACATAAATAGTGTATAGAAATGCTATTGATTTTTGCATATTAATCTTGTATCTCACCAGTTTGCTGAACTTGTCCATTAATTCTAGTAGCTTTGTTGTGGATTTTTCAGGATATTCTAGATATAGGATCATATCATCAGCGAATAGTGAAAGGTTTACTTCTTCCTTTCTTATTTGGGTGCCTTTTGTTTCTTTATCTAGCCAAATACTCTAACCAAAACCTCTACCACAATATTGAATAACACTGGTGACAATGGGCATCCTTGTCTTGTTCCTGATGTCAGTGGAATGCTTACAGTCTTTCACCATTGAGTACAATGCTAGCTGTAGGTTTTTCATATATGCACTGTACCATATTGAGAAAGCTTCCTTCTATTCCTACCTTTTGGAGTGTTTTTTTTTTTTTTTTTTAATCAAGAAAGGGAGCTATATTTTGTCAAATGCCTTTTCTGCATCAATTAAAAGGATTATGTGATTTTTTTCTTCAATTTATCAATATTGTTTATTACACCAATTAATTTTCTTGTGTTGAACCACCCTTGCATACCTGGAATAAAACTCACTTGATCATGTTGTATAATTCTTCTAATGTGCTTTTGGATTTTGTTTGAAAGTATTTTGTTGAGGACTTATGCATCTATTTTCATTAGAGGTCTTGGGGTGTAATTTTCTTTTTTCATAGTATCTTTATCTGGTTTTGGTATTAGGGTGAAGTTGACTTCATAGAATGAGTTTGGTAGCATTCTTTTCTGTTCAATTTTTTGGAAGAGCTTGAGCAAGATTGGTATTAGATTATCTTTGAATGATTGGTAAAACTCACCTGCAAAACCTTCTAGTCCAGGGCTTTTCATCTTTGGGAGGTTTTTCATCACTGTTTCAATTTTTTCACTTGTGATTGTTTTGCTAATGTCCTCTATTCCTTCTAGGGTCATTGTACGTGGTGTGTGTTTCTAGGAGTTTGTCCATCTCCTCTATATTGTCTAGTTTTCTGGCATAGAATTGTTCATAGTATCCTCTTATGATCTCTTTTGTTTCTGTGGGGTCAGTGGTTATGTGCTACCTCTCATTTCTGATGTTATTTATTTGTGTGTTTTCTTTATTTTTCTTTATCAGTCTAGCTAAGGCTTGTCAATTTTGTTGATCTTCCCAAAGAACCAACATTTGGTTTTGTTGACTTTCTCTATTATTTTTTGTTCTTGATTTCATTTATTTCTGCTCTGATCTTTACCATTGCTTTCCTTTGGTTTGGTTTGAGATTAGTTTGCTGTCATGGCCTTTAATTGAAACGCCATCATTTCCCCCTTTTTTATTAATTAAATTTTTGAAGTGAAGACTATAGGAACCATTATATAAGCTGATAAAAGGTGACCTCCTGTCACACTTGTCTTCTTCCAAAGGCTCTTGTGACAGTACCTATCTTAGGTTGACCTTCTCTGAGAATCTTACCCGTCATTGGACACCAGTCAAGCCTTTGAGCTCTTACATGGAAGGTAATTTCATTACTTCTTCAGTTTCCTTACGTGAATATATTTTTGTGCAGATAATTAGTATTAAGATCAAGGGGTTATTAGTACACTACTTTCTGTTAAATAATGCAAAATTAGTTTTTCATGGCCAAGTTTCTTAACATAAATGCATTTATCTGATCTAATTCTTCATTTTTTCTAGGAATATATGTCATAACTCTACCCTTAACAATACAAACAATTAGAATGCATATGACAATAATTCCTAATCAAATCCAAAATGATATTTGAACTGTTTTTTGTTTCCACCAGTGAACTGGATTGATAGTATTTAAATTTTCAGACAATTCATTCCAAAATTCTGCACCAGGGGTTTCTTTCAATTCATTTTGAGACATGCTCAATGCCTTCTTTTGCAATTCTAAAATATCTAAAGAAATATCCAATCATGCTCACTATTATTATAAGCCAAAGGAGTAATACAAAAAGAACTTTCATTTCAATCACATTTAAGAGCTCTTAACAAGTTTAAATTATAAATTTGATTACCCAAATATATAATAGTTGTTTCAAGATCATTCATGTGATTATTCAGTTCCATATCAATGTGACACTGGCTATGCCACATCTCACTTGCATTTTTATGCCAGTCCTTAACATATTGTTGAGTCTGGACTCCTTGATGCAGGGCTGTGCCAGTGACAGCTGCAGCAATTTTGATGCCAATCAGTCCCAAAATTCCTGTTATTTAAAGTCCAACCAGTCTTTTAGATCTTTTTAAATAATGGTTGAGGAAATGCCATAGCAACTGGGATTCTGGAGACTGCTGTCAATGTCTGGTCATCTGAACCGATAACCATAGTACTTTTTTTCTTCTTGCTATAAAAAGAGTTTGATTTTCCTGTATATATGAATTCTTAAGACATGTAAATAAAAAGCAATTGGAGCAACTAATGTTCCTTTCACCAAAAGTAACTTTTCCAATGATAAAAACTATAGGATCTCATACACATACTGTAAGAAATTGAGTTGATTTTCTTTTTAAAATAGTAATATTAGTTTTACTGCCTTGCCATTCAAAAATTGGACCACTTTTCAAAAATAATTTCCACAAATAACTTTGAGTTTTCTTAAGCTTAGTGTCCCATGGTTGTGGGATATATCTTCCTTGATTTTTCCAAATTATTGAGCTGTTAGTAAATGCTGTATTACCAAAATTCCAGAAGTAAGGATTACTGTCATTAGTAATTATGGTTGAACTATTAATGAACCAAGACATGATTGTGTTTTTAATAGGTTTCAGCATCCCTTTAAGGGCCTGATCCTTTACAATTCCATAGGAATCATTAAACAACACAACTTCTGTAAGCCAATGGCATATATGCCATTTGTCATTAAGTAGTCTGTTGTGAGAGGGACATGTAAGATTTACCAAATTTTTTGGTTTATATGGTAAAGAAGGGAAAACTACACAGTGATTTTTAGGTTGCATGCATAAAGAACCATATCCAATACAAAGAGGGCTGTCTATAAAAGGTAAAATTAAATTTTCTATAAATTTCCCTTCTTCTTCTGGCTTTAAGTGTAGTCATATATCCATAGGTACTAGAAAATGGTGAAAATGATTAAGATAAATTGGGTAAGACTCATCGTTCAGTGGGTTGGTTATGTATGCCCAATAAGTGTAATTATGATGTGGTATCTTACCTTGACCTAATATTTTACCTATAATTAATCCAATGTGAAACCACCATGTCCATAGTTTAAGTTTTGGCAGCATCTTCAACTCTAGGCTTGATTCTTCTAGAGGGGATCCACTGCTCTTTTCCTGTTTCTGAAATGATAAGAGCAAAACCTCGGCCCCAAATCTTTACCTCTCCTTTTTCCCATTTATTGAATGTTTCATTTTTCCAATATATCAATTGTGCACATTTTTCATTTTCATTCTTTTTATTAACCTCCCAATGTCTTTCTGCTGCTGTGGTATTAGAAATTTGTTGTCTATTAAGAAAATTTAAGGTAAGCAATGGTTTAGATAGTTTGTCTTTAGCAGATTCTCCTCCATCCCCCCCCCTTTTGTTTTTGCAACATTAATTTTAATAAGTGATTGCTTTTTTCTACTATTGCTTGTCCTTGGGGGTTATATGGAATTCCTGTAACATGTTTAATATTCCAGCCACTGCAAAATTTTTTGAAAGATTGACTAAGATAGGCAGGCCCATTTTCAGTTTTTAGCTGTGCCAGTAGGTCCATTACAGCAAAACAATGTAATAAATGAGAATGTACATGCGAGGCCTTTTCACCAGCTTGAGTAGCTGCCCAAATAAAATTAGAAAATGTGTCCACTGTCACATGCAAATACTGAAGATTGCCAAAAGCCAAAAGAGGGCACATGTGTAACATCCATTTGCCAAATTTCATTAGGATGTTCTCCACGGGGATTAGTTCCTGGAGAGAGAGTGGGAGCATTTATGGGCCCACATGTAGGACATTGTCTGACATTCCCCTTACTTTCTTTTACTGTTAAGTGGGGATATTTATGATGTAAGCCAGAAGCATTAGTATGTGTAAGTTTATGATAATCAGCAGCAGATTCTGTATGAACAATAAGTTTATCTACCAAATAATTTGGTGAAGCCATAGGGCTGGGAAGTTGAGAATGGGAATGAATATGAGTAATGTAAATTGGATTAGATCATTCATGAATAGTTTTTTTGTAATTGTAGGAAAAGAACTTCTAATTCAGGAGCTGGAGTTATCTGAGCTGTTTCTATATGACAAACAACGTGACAAACATAAGCAGAATCAGACACAATATTTAAAGGTTCAGAAACATCAGTTAGCAATTGAATAACAGCCATTAGTTCTACCTTTTAGGCAGATAAATAAGGTGTTTTCCAAGATTTTGTAGTTGGGCCTAAATAGCCTGCATTTCCATTACTGCTGCCATCAGTGTAGTAAGTTGGTGCAGCAGAGAGTGGTTGTTGTTTGACAACCTTAGGAAGAATCCATAAAGTACATTTTAAAAACTGTAAAAATTTTGAATTTGGGAAGTGATTGTCAATTGTTCCAAAAAAATCTGCTAAGGCCATTTGCCAAGAGCTACTGAACTGCCAGAGCTGAGAAAGCTCCTGCTTTGTAAGGTTTAGTATGATTTTACCAGGATCTCTAGCCATAAGGTGTCTCAGGTGAATACAGCCTTTTGATATTATTGCTGAAATTTTTTAAGGATAAGTATGAAGTTTTTTTGTATCTCTGTTTGGTAGGAATATCCATTCTATTATGCCCTCCTCTTGCCAAAGTATCCCAGTAGGGGAATGGCAAGATGGAAATATTAAAAGGGAAATTGGAAGATTTATATTTATCCTTATTAGATGGTTATTTTGTACTCTTTTTTCCAGCCATTTTCACTCCTCTTTTGCTTCTCGGCTTAAAATGCGAGGACTATTTAAGTCAGGGTCTCCTGTTAGAGTACTGAAAAGATTAATTAAAGCATAAGTTGGAATTCCTGAAGTAGGCTGTACCCAATTAATATCACCCAGTAATTTCTGAAAATCATTTAAAGTACATAAATTATCTGTTCAAAACTGGACTATTTGTGGAGTTATAATATTTTTATTAATAGTATGACCTAAATATTGAAAAGGAAATTGTTTTTGAATTTTTTCTTCTGCTATTTGCAACCCATGTTAAGGAAGAATTTCTTTACGAAGCTGAAATAGTTGTTTCAGCTCAGAAGATTTCTCAGTGGAAAAAAGAATATCATCCATATAATGAATAATCATAGCCTTAGGAAATTGTTTTTGTAAAATTTGTAATGGAATATGAACAAATGATTGACATAATGTAGGACTGTTCATCATTCCCTGAGGTAAAACTTTCCACTGATATCCTTCAGTAGGAGCTGAATGATTAACAGAAGGAATAGTAAATGCAAATTTTCTCTATCCTTTGGATTAAGAGGAATAGTAAAGAAACAATCTTTTATATCAATAATAATAATATGCCAATTTTGTGGAATCATAGTTGGGGATGGCAAACCAGGCTGTAAGATCCCATAGGTTGAATAACTTTGTTAATTTCATGCAAATCAGTTAACCTGCACCATTTGCTAGATTTCTTTTTAATTACAAAAACTGGAGAATTCCACAGACTAGCAGAGGGCTCAATATGCCCTGCCATTAACTGTTCCTGCACTAATTTTTTCAGGGTTTCCAATTTTTCTTTTGGAAGGGGCCACTGTCCTACCCAGATAGGTTTGTTTGTTAGCCATTTTAAAGGTAATGGGAAGCCCTTTGTAACAGTAGCCCCTGCTCTAAATTTGAATATTCTAGGCCATGGTAGTCTCCAGTAAGTCGCGTTTCAGGTCGGGAAGGGGGAGCATATTGCATATGAGTAATAAGATGTTTAACTGTATCAGAAACATGAGGAATATTCAAATAAACTCCCCATTGGTATAATAAGTCTCTTCCCCATAAATTAAGTCCTACATCTTCAACATAAGGTTGCGGAGCAGCCTCTACCTTCAATATCTGAGTACTCTGATAAACATCTGTCATTGTGTCAATGCCAGTGAAAACTATAGGCACCTTTTGTAAAGTCCAAGCTTTTGGCCAATATTATTTAGCAATGATAGAGACATCAGCCCTGGTATCCACTAATCCTAAATATATCTTTCCATTTATTTTTATGGTAATTTCAGGCCCTTCATCTCCAATTGCTATTTGCCAATAAACTTTACACCCAGTGGAACCAAATTCATCTGCACGTTTTATAGGAGGTTTACGATACGGTAACAAAAGAAGTTGAGCTATGCAATCTCCTATTTCAACTTGATAGGGAGTTAAAGTTTATACTAATAAACAAATTTCTCCATCAAAATCGGAGTCAATGATCCCGGTTTGTATTAAAACACCTTGGGTCGTAAGACTGCTATGGCCAATAACAAAACCTACATGGTTTTATGGGATAGGCCCTTTAATTCCTCTCCTTATTTTTTGTATACCCAGTGAAGGTGTAATAAACTTAGTTTCAGCTGAGGGAAGATCCTCAGCTGCACTGCCTTTGGTAACTGCCTTAAGTTCTGTTATAGGCTGGAGTGAACTGTTCCATAGCTGACTGGGTAGATTTGAGCTAGGTTGGGAAATGTGCTCATATTGTTTGTCTGAGGGCCTTGAGTGAGGCCTGCTTGGAAGTTTCCCAACTTATTAATGAGACTGCCATTTTTATGATACCTAGAATGGCATTCCTTGTCCCAGTGTAACCCCTTCTGGCATATAGGACATACACGAGTTGGTATTGATCTATTATTGCCACTAGATGGAGCTCTCACACCAGTTTTGGCTAGGCAATCCTTTTTCATATGACCTGGTGTCCCAAATTTAAAGCAATTTAAATTATTAATTATAGGACTATGTCCCTTTATAGCAGCTACAAGAAGGGTCATGTTATATATATTAGACCCAATGTCTTGGCTTGCCCTTATATAATCCTGTAAAGTACCTCCATTTGCCTTTATCAGACATAAAGCCTTTTTACACTCACTGTTAGCATTATCAAAAGCCAACATCAAAATAAGCATTTCTTTAAGATCAGGTTGAGTTACTGTCTTGTTGACTATATCTGTTAACCTCACTACAAATTCAACATAGGTTTCAGTATTTCCTTGAACACCTTTTAAAAATGATTATACAGCCTGTCCAGGGGTGGAAATTCATCACCAGGTTGCTAGGCAGCTTAATTGAACTTGTACAATGGCAATATCATCATATTGAGCTCGGCAAGGAACCCCAGCCCATTGACCTATTCCTAATATTTGTTCTGCGGTAATAGGCACTGGTGGATTTTGTTGTTGATTTTGTCGTGCTACAATATTAGCTTCATCAGCCCACCAAGTTTTAAATTGTAAAAATTCTGCTGTATTAAGAACAGCTTGAGCTGGACAAATCCCAGTCCCAGGGTATTAATCTGTCTGCTTGTGCCAGTCCTTGCACCAATCCTTGAGTATAAGGAGAATTAACACCATATTGGGTGCATGCTTGTTTTAACTCTTTGATAGTTTTAAAAGAATAGGAGCATGCTCATACTGTACACCCCCTTGGGGACTGTCAGCATCTACTGGAATTTGAGTTACTGTTACCAGAAGAGTAGCAAAAAGTTGCATAGCCTCTGAATCTCCTTCTCTACTTCCCTGTGCTATACTTTTCATAATTGAAGAGGATGGTGCGGGCACAAAAACAGAAATTTTGGAGGGTCATCAAATGTAACAAATGGATCAGTAGATACCTTAGGAGGCACAGACACTGGTTCAAAAGACAATAAATCATCTTTTGGAGCAGATGGCATAGTGACCACTGGAAAAGTTCCATAAACTCACTTTTTCTTTCCTTCCCTTTTATTAAACATGAGTTTATCTGTTTTTGCCTGTTCATTAATTTTTTCATATATATTTTCACTAAAATCATTAGCTTGTTCTGCTATTGGTCCAGCAATAGCAGTATCCTCTTTAATATCTTCATTTTCATCTGATTGTAAATGTTCAAGAGCAACAGAAATAAGACTACACAAAGGCCATACATGAAGGGGAATTATTTCTTCCTTTTGATAAGCCCTTTTCAAAGTTTTCTTCACTAACTTCCATTGTTTCAGGTTTAAAATATCCCACCCTTGCAGCTGAAACCAATAACAATGTTTCTGTACAAGAGAAAAAAGTTCCTCAAAAGCAGAGGATTTCATAGTTACACCGGTGCTTTTTAATAAAGTTTTTAATACTCTAGAGTACTCTTCAAAGTTCATCTGCTGATTACCCATTAACCTGATGATTCCAAGTATGAAGCTTATCTTTTCTGTTTTCTTTTTCTTTAAAACCACTCTCAGGAGCTCCTTGGTCTGTGCACTGACTGAAAGAAAAGTTTCATTTTCAGAGCCCTATGTTGGGCGCCATATGTTGTCATTCAGGAACTGGGTCCGAGAAAACGGTGCCACGGATGAAAAAGAAAGAAACAAAGAGAAGAAAAAACTGGAATCAGGGGATTGTCTGTCTGATATGGAGAGAAGAGCCCAGCCACACCATAGAGCTTGGCTTTTATTTGGTTTTAGACCAATCAAAATACATATGCGCATATGCAAAGGCAATAGATACAGTGACAGTTTACATTTTACTAAAATCAGCAAGTCTTGAAGGGTTTACATTCCTGCATGTAGCCAACATTGTATATCTTATCTGACATACAAGTTAATAGAAGCTCAGAATGTTTTCCCACCCAGCTACTATTAGATCCCATCTCAGTAACTTGAAACTAGGATCTTATCTCCTACATTCCAGGGTGTCTCCTACATTCCAAAGTGATCTGCTTTCTGTCAGTAGTCATGGCCTTTAATTGAAATTCCATCAGTTTGCTGTTCTTTTTCTAGTTCCTCCAGGTGTGAACTTAGATCTTCAATTTTAGCTCTTTCTTCTTTAAAATAAACACGAGGGCTATAACGTTTCCTCTCAACCCTGGCTTTGCAGTGTCTCATAGCTTTTGATATTATGTGTTCTAACTTTCATTTGTCAAGATATTTGCTGAATTTTCTTGCCATTTCTTCTTTGACAAACTGATTATTTCAGAGTGCATTTCTAAATCTGTGTGTATTTATGAATTTCCCTTTTTTCTCTCCATTATTGATTTCCAGCTTCATTCTTTTTTGATCAGAGAACGTGTTTTGTATAATTTCTATCAGTCTAAATTTATTGAGACTTGTCTTTGACCCAACATATGCTCTATCTTGGAGAAGGATCCATAAGCACTTGAAAAGAAGTATATCCTGCTTTTTGGGGTGCAATGCTCTGTAAATATCTATTAGGTCTAGTTCATTTATCATATTTTTCAAGTTCACTGTTTCTTTATTCTCTGTCCATATGTACTATCCAATATGCCAAGTGGTGCATTGATGTCTCAAACTATTATTGTAAAGACATCTATTCCACCCTCCATTTTGCTAGTGTGTGCCTCATGTACCTTGGGCACTCAGGTTAAGTGCATAAATATTTAATATAGTTATTTCTTCTTGTTGATTTGCCCCTTTTATTAATATATAATGATTTCCTTCATCTCTTATAACAGTTTTGCATTTGAAACTATTTTATCCAATATTAGTATCTCTACTCAAGCTGTTTTTTGGTTACTTTTTCATGGAATTCCTTTTTCCAACATTTTGCTTTTAATTGGGTTTGTGTCCTTATGTCTGAGGTGGATCTCTTCTAGATAATATGGAGATGGCTCATATTTTTTAATCCATTCTTTCAGTTTATGTCTTTTGGTGGGGGGATTTATTTCATGAACATTCAATGTTATTACTGTAAAGGTATTACTTACTTCATCCATTTTGTCTTTCATTTCTCATTTGACATATCATTCAGTTTTCTTTCTTATCATTTAGTTTACCCTTCCTAATAATCTTCACTTCTACACTGGTCCCCAAATCTCCTGCCCTTGTTTTTCATTTCAGGCTGCAGCACTCCCTTTAGTATCTCTTGTTCTTCTCATCTTTTGGTAGCATATTTGATCAGTTTTTATTTGTGAAGACTTGGAACATTCCCTCATTTTTGAAGGAGAGTTTTGCTAGATACAGAATTCTGGCTGGCAGTTTTTCTCTTTCAATACCTTAAATACATCATACCTCTTTCTTCTCTCCTCCATGGTTTCTCATGAGACTGGCACTTAATCTTACTGAGTTTCCCTTGTATGTGATGCTTTGCTTTTCTCTTGGTGTTTTCAAAATCTTCTTTTTATCTCTGATATTTGACATTCTGAAGAGTAGGTGTCTCAGGGTAGGTCTATTCAAATTTATTCTGTTTGGGGTACATCATCCTTCTTAGATATTGATATTTATGTCTTTCATAAGGGCTGGGAAGATTTTGGTCATTATTTCCTTCAATATTCTTTTTGCCCCTTTTTCACTCTCTTCTGCTGGGACACTGATAACATGAATATTTGTGCATTTTGCATTTTCCTGCAATTCCCTGATACTCTGTTCCATTTTCTTCATTCTTTTCTCTTTCTATTCTCCTGTCTTTTCCAGTTCAGATGTTCAGTTTAAAATCACTAATTTTGTCTTCAAGCAATTCAAATCTGCTCTTATGTGCCTCTAATACATCTTCAATCTCATCCATAATGTCTTTCATTCCCATAAGGTCTGTTACTTTTCTTTGCATGCTTTCAAATTATTCTTAATGCTCCCCTAGTCTCTTATATTCTTTATTTCTTTTGTCTTACTTTCTTTAAATCCTTTTATATCATTTAGGATAGCTGTTTGATTATCAATAATTGTCTTAAATCCTGAATCTCCTCAAGATACTGGGTTTGTTCCTTTATCTGGGCCATCTCTTCCTGTTTCCTAGTATGGCTTATAATATTTTGCTGATGTCTAGGCCTCTGAATTGGTGAATTTACTGTGATGGCCAATTTCTCTCTCTTTCCTATTTTTTCCCCACAGTTCCTCTTTGATATTTGTTTCAACTTGTTCTAGGTCTTTAAAATTGACTGGCTTAAGTTATCAAAATTGGACCAGGGACTCACTAGTGGGAGACAGACTTTCTCCCAGAGGTAAGTGTACAGAGAGTACCAAGAACAGTTTTTGTCCATGCAATTTTCAGAACAGCCAACAGACGGTGTTTGTCAGGGCACCTTTCCATAGAGGTGTTTCAGTCTCAGCTTTCCAGTGTTCCTGTGTTGAATTGCCTGAGCAGAGATTTAAAGCAGGCTCTGCTGGCCAAATTCAGTGAAGCAAAGCCCCCTGACCCCCCTTTTCATTTTCTCTTGAAACAGCTGACAGGAGGAAGATGTCTGTTCCACTCTCAGTCAGCTGTAGTGAGCCAGGAGTTTTACCCCAGCTTAATATCTTGGGGTTTTGGGGAGGGGAGCCCTTCCTGGCTGCCACAGGCACTTGGTAATGGAAGTTTGTTGTTTCAGCCTCTTCGTCTCTGTCCCTCACCCTCCTGGGAGTTGTGTAGCACTGTCCTAGTCTCCTGACCTCCAAATTAAGTCCTTTGGACAGCTTTTGGCTCTTTCTCCATTTTTTTGTGTGAAAGCATTGAGCTCTGCCTGTTAGTTTTATGCCATCTTCCTACAATCCTCCTATATCTCTTTTAAACATCCTATTGTACAAGAACACTTGAGCTTTAGCCACTCCAGTTTACCATCCCATTTCTAACTAGACATGACTCTTTTTAGCTTCCAGGCCTTTACTCATGTAGTTTCTTCAGTGTACTGCTGTTCCACAAGTTCTTTGCCTATTAAAATCATACTTTTCTTAAGGTTTCTTGTGAAATCATATTTTCATTGATAAATTTTGCCTTCTTCCTCTTAAACTGTTGTATTAGTCAACCAAAGGGGTGCTGATGCAAAGCACAAGAAATCTTTTGGCTTTTATAAAGGGTATTTATTTGGGGTAGAAGCTTACAGTCACAAAGCCCTAAAGAACCCAACTCAAGGTACCATAAGAGATACTTTCTCACCCAAAGTCATGGGCTACGTGTTGGAGCAAAATGGCAGATGATGTCTGTGAGGGTTCAGCCTTCCTTCTTCCTCTTAAGGCTCCATGGTCCCAGCTTCTACCTATCTCAGCTGTAGGCTGGCATAATGCTTGTCATTCTCCCTGGGGCTCATTTCTTTCCAGGCTTAACTGCTCTGTTCTTTCCAAAAGGTCAGCCGTAGACTATGAGGTCCATCTCTTTCCTGGGGTCTCTGCCGTGTTTAATGGAGCCTTCTCTTTTTCCTCACATATTTGCTTCCCTATATTCTCCTTCTCCATGTATTTACTTCCTGGGGCTCCAGCATCGAAACTCAAACTCTCTCCTCTGCCATGTCATTTTTTCTGTGAGTCCCTACCCAGCAAAGGAGTGGGGACTCAATATCCTACAGACATGACTGAAACAAAGCCTTAATCATAATTTAACCAAGTAAAAGGGAAACCTCTGAATTTAATGCAATCTAAGGGGAACATGTCCACAGCAACAGATCAGTTTACAAACATACTCCAATATCTATTTTTGGAATTCATAAACAATATCAAACTACTACAACTATTCACTAGCTTCTCTATATTCCCCCATTAATATGTTACATTTCTTTTATCACAGTCTTCATTGCATTCTTATACTATTATACATGCTTTTGTTCCCAATTAGATTATTAATATCTTGTCTGGAACCATTTTTAACAGCTAAGGATTTCTCAGCCCCACCCTGCCCACATCATATGATACCATAATCCAGTGTCTTTTCCAAATTCACATATAATTATACTTGTAAAAGGTTGAACTAAACTGAAATATTTAAAGTGAATGCAGTAAATAAATATGGAGGATCTAGCTCCACTTTTTTGAGGGAGCCCAAATGTATGACATGAACTCTACTTAAAGATATTTAATCAAAACTTATACATAGTTGGAGGGAAATATAGGTCAAACTTGATGGAGTAGGTAATGTGTTATGAAGGCAGGTAAGTACCTTGTAGATAATGAAGAGCTAAAATCAATTTTATCTAAAAGACCTGGGAAAGTCCTCATGGTAGAGGTCAGATTTGAGCTCAGGATCATTAGGGTTGGAATGGAAGAAGAGGGAGAAAGACATGTTTATGGTGAGGGAAATATTATGAGGAACATCATTGAGGTAAGGCTGAAACAAGTATGTAGAGATGTGGTGAATTGAAGCACATGGCTAAATGCACTGACATGCAAAGGAGAAAGAAAGGCTATAGATAAAATACAGACAGACTGTGAACTATTTGGAATATCAAAATAAGGAAAATGGATGTCATTTGAATGTAATCTTGAACCTTTAAGAATTCTTTGGCAGATAATTCTAAACATCATTTTTCATTCATTTAACAAATACTTATAAAGCACCACAATGTATCAGACAGTATTCAAGGTGTTGGCATACCAGAATGAACATAACAGAAAAAGTACCTTCCCTCATAAGTTATATGCTAATGTTCATGTTGGGAGGAAGTTGATGGATTATAGATGTAGGACACAGAAATACAGAGTATGTTGAGGAATGATTACAGATAGAAAGGAAAAATGCAGGGTGAATTTTGTAAGGTGCCACTGAGGTAAAAAGACAGACCAATATTTGTAATTCATATGTAGCTTTAATTAATATTATAAGAGTTTATCACATGAAGGCTTTTTTGGGGGGTGCAGATTCAACCAACAGCGTGAATAAATGCTTGACCCTAGGTGAATCCTTCACACATTATGGGAACATCTTTACCAATTCCTAATTATCTTTTATAAAACATTTTTCTTCCTCTTTGCCAGTAAGTGGTCAAATTAGCCTGACTTCTTTCTTCTGTTCATTTTAGATATGTAGAGAATTGTGAACAAGAATGTAAATGAAATCAGTTACACAGGATCAGCAAGATTATCATCAAAGCACATAGTGAGATACATTTCTTTTAAACTCAGTGTCTGAATCTCCCCACAGAAATACACTGATGCAAAAGCAAGGAACTCCCTTTAGGATCTGGAAAACTACCTTTGCATTGTATGGAGCATAATTAGTGTCACTGACCTATTAGTAGTTTCCTAAATATTTATTCTTTTAATCACAAATATTTCCAAGAGGAAGGTTTATATTCTGAATATATATAAGCCCTAATACTGTACACAAATAAAAAGGGGTAACAAAGCCCTTCTCAGTTAACTCAAAGTAATAGAATTATTCTAATATGTTTTTTATCCTTAATAGCATATACATCAATACTTAATTCTGTAAATTCATTTACCATATTTTTCATCATTCTTAGATTTCAACTCCTTACTTATCTTTATAATTTTTCTCTAATTCAAAACTGTGTGGACCTAGTGTGAGACACAGTATTGGAATTCATTTTGACATTTTATGACTATAAGATAGAATTTAAATATACAGGTAAGTCATTCAAGTATTAGTATTGAAAGTTATGTTTAATTTTGCTGAATTAATAGTTTGCTTTCATTTAAAGTTACATAATAAATTTTAGTTAAATAGTCAGCCTTCTTTTTGATACCTTGATTATGGAAAAGTAAACCCTTAGCGCATGGAGTTTATATGATTTGTGTCTTCATGCCATGTCCTAATGTATCATTAACAATGAGAGAAGAAAGATATTTAAAATGAAATGCTTGTTCTTAAATATCTTAATAAGATTTGAAAGGTTTTCTGTTTCTCTAAGTATTTGAAAACTTAAGTATAAATGTAACCATAACTTGTTTTTCCTTTAATTTATAAGAGATTGTGATACAAAGAAAAATAGTAGATGAGTCACCTTTTGATGAAGAAAGGCACCTTCATTTAAAAAAGTGATGTGTTTGGAATAATATCCTTTGCAGAGACTTCTTCAATGTTTACATTCTAAATATGGAGATGCCCAAGTGTTCACTTAGTATAATTGGTAGGATCTTGAAACAAAACACCTTTCCCAGGTGACCAAAGTAGAGTCGTAATTGGCATCATTTTGCCTATTCCCATTGTATTTTATTGTTCCTTTCAAAGAAATATGTCACACTGAATGTTAAGTGTTTAAATTCCAATGGGAAATTGTGCATACACATATGAAAAAGCAATGTATATTATCCACAAAGCAATTCTTCATTTTCTTAAGTATATAATAAATTCTACAGGGTTCAGAAAGTGGAGATCATTGTGGTCTAAGGTACTTAGTTAAAATTTTATTATGTAGCATTATGATTTAAAAATGCCTTAAATGAAGGATGGAAAGGTTCAGTTATTTGGGCAAAGAGCATCAGGAATAATAGCATGGAGAGGATCAGTGTTTATGGAAATGAACTTGGAACTGGGAGGTGAGCAATGGGTGAACAGAGTGACAAAGTAGAGGAGCTGTTAGTGA